>PVLA01006512.1:0-122417 GCA_004027455.1 Hydrochoerus hydrochaeris
AAGATGTATAATCTTCTTGATGATTTGCTGCATTCTATTTGCCAGTATTTTGTTGAGAATTTTTGCATCAATGTTCATTAGTGAGATTGGTCTATAGTTCTCCTTTTTGGTTGGATTTTTCTCTGGTTTTGGTATGAGAGTTATAATTGTCTCCATGAATGATTTATGGAGCATTGCTTTCTTCTCAATTTCATTGAAGAGTTTAAGATGTACTGGCATCAAATCTTCTCTAAATTTCTTGTAGAATTCAGCTGTGAATCCATCAGTACCTGGACTTTTCTTTGTTGGTAATTTTTTAATTGCATTTTCAATTTCAATAGTTGATATTGGGTGGTTGTTCAAAATTTCTATATCTTCTTGGTTGAGCTCTGGTAGTTCATATGTTTCTAGAAATCTGTCCATTTCCTCTGTGTTTTGCACTCTATGTGAGTAGAGATTTTCAAAGTAGATATTCATGATCTTTTGAATTTCCATGGGATCTGTAGTAATTTCTCCCTTTTCAGTTCTTATTGCATGAATTTGTGTTTTTTCTTTCTTTCTCTTGATAAGGTTAGTAGGGGTTTGTCGATTTTGTTAATTATCTCAAAAAACCAAGCTTTTTGATTCATTAATTCTTTGTATTGTTTTTTTAGTTTCAATTGCATTAATTTCTGCTCTAATCTTTACAATTTCCTCTCTTCTATGAGCTTTGGGTTTAGCTTGCTCTTCTTTTTCTAGAAGCTTGATATTGAGCATTAGGTTGTTTATTTGTGCTCATTCTGTTTTCCTGACATGACAGTTTAATGCTATATATTTGCTACTTAAGACCACTTTCATTGCATCCCACAGATTACAGTATGTTCTTTCTATATTTTCATTGAATTGTAGGTATTGTTTTATTTCTTCTTTAATTTCATCTGCAGCCCACTGGTTGTTCCAAAGGCTGTTTTTTAATTTCCATATATTTATATAGGTTTTACAATTTCTTTTGCCATTAATTTCCAATTTCATTGCACTATGGTCAGATATTATGCATAGTATGATTTCAATACCTTTGCATTTACTTAAGAATGTTTTATGGGATAATATATGGTCTATTTTGGAGAACGTCCCATGTGCAGCTGAGAAGAATGTGTATTTTGATGTGGTTGAGTGGAACACTCTGTAAACATCTACTAAGTCCAATTGCTCACAGGTATGATTCAGTTCTGTTATTTCTTTGCTGACTTTTTCTCTAGTTGATCTATCTTTTTGTGACAATGGGCTGTTAAAATCTTGTGTTATAACTGTGTTCTTGTGTATTTGGTTTTTCATGTCCATTAGTATCTGTCTAATATAGTTGGGTGCTCCTATATTTGGCACATATATATTTATAATTGTTAGTTCTTCCTCTTGAATTTTACCCCTAACAAATATGTAGTGAACTTCTCTATCTCTTTTAATCATTTTAGGTTTGAAGTTCACTTTGTCTGCAAATAGAATAGATAACCCTTCTCTTTTCTGGGTTCCTGTTTCATGGAATACTGTTTTCCATCCTTTGACTTTTAATTTATGAGTTTCCTTTTGGGTCAGATGTGTTTCTTGTATACAGCATATTGTGGGGTCCTGTTTCTTGATTCATTCTGTCAATCTATTTCTGTTTATAAGTGAATTGAGGCCATTTATATTAATTGATAGCATTGATATGTACTGGCTCAACTTTGCCATGTTATGTTTCAGTTGTTTCTGCTTTTCCTCTTATTTAATTGCTTATCCTACCTGGACGTTTCTTTCTGTTGTTATTTTGGGGATTATAGTCATTTTTATCTTTGTCTAGTATGTCCTTCAGTACTCTTTCTAGGGTTGGTTTGGTGGACATGAATTTCCTCAGTTGCTCTTTATCATGGAAGTATCTTGATTCTCCATTAACTTTGAATGAAAGTTTTGCTGGGTATATCAGTCTGGGTTGAAGCTTGTTTTCTTTAAGGGCTTGAAATACCTTACTCCAAGTTCTTCTTGACTTGAGGGTTTGTGCTGAAAAGTCTGCCATGGTTCTAATGGGCTTTCCTTGATAGGTGACTTGTGTCTTTTCTCTGACAGCTTTTAATATTCTGTTTTTATGCTCTATGAGATCTTAATTATTACGTGTCTGGGTGTGGATTTATGTTGATTGTGACTGTTTGGTGTTCTATATGCCTCATGTATCTGCATATCAGATTCTTTCCCCATGTTTGGGAAATCTTCTGCTATTAATTCCCTACTTTATGTATGTCATTTGCCTGGACTCCTGTATCTTTGCTAATGCCCATTATTCTTATATTGTTGCTCTTGGCATCATCATGAAGCTTCTGGATTGTCATTTCATGCTGCTTTGTTATTTTTAAAAGTTCTATCCTTTCCTGATCACTAACTGTGATCCTGTCCTCAAGGTCCAAAATCCTATCCTTAGCTTCCTTTAGGCGGTTTTGCACACTTTCAATAGAATTTTTTGTTTCTTGGATGTCTCTTTGAGTTTGTTTCATGAATTCTGCTTGTTTTCTATATTGTTCATTCAAAGTTTCAATCAGTTTCTCATGTTCATGTATTTTTTTCTCTAGTTCTTCTTTAGCTGCATTTAACAACTCCTTTACTAAAGTTGTTATTTCTATCTTTACATGGGAGACTACTTCTAATTTGATTTCCTCTATAGCCTGATGCAGTTGTTTTTTTATTTCACTGGCTATCTTTTCAGAGATTCCTGATGTGTTACTTTTGGGGTCCTCTATTTCAATGTCTCCTATACTTGCTTCTGGTGCACTATATATTTGAGACTGCATTTTGCTTTTTTGTTTTGTCATTTTCACTCTGCCTGGTGTTTTCTATTTGTAGGAGGGTATCACACACTCTTTTCAGACACACCAAAGTCTTACAGTTAGTTGTAGGGGGTTTTACTACTGGCCCTATTTATCCCCTGTACACCTCTATTTTAGGGGTATACTCACCACATTGATACAGTCAATCCGGTGTAGTCCAAAGTTCACCACCTGGGAGCAAAGTTCCAAATTTTTTCACACTAACTGAATCCTGTTGAGATCTTCTGCTGTTCCAGGTGGGAAGGTGGGCCCATCTGTAGCAGTCCAGGGAAGTTTTCAGTCTTTGTTGGGCCTCCTCGATGTTCCCAGGGCAGGGCAGGCCCACAGGGCAGGTTCAGGGTAGCCTACCCCTGAGGCAGGCTTGCACTGAGTTCCAGGTGGCAGGGCAGGCCCACGGTGGAGGTTCTGGGCAGCTTACCCCTGATGCAGTCTTCTGCTAAGTTCCCGGTGGCTGGGCAGGCCCAAGGCGGAAGTTCTGGCCACTTACCCCTGATGCAGGCTTCTGCTCAGTTCCTGGAGGCAGGGTGGGCCCAAGGTGGAGGTCTTCGGCAGCCTATGCCTGATGCAGGCTTCTGCTCAGTTCCTGGAGGCAGGGCGGGCCCACGGTGGAGGTTCTCAGCAGCCTACGCCTGATGCAGGCTCTAGAAAACCTTCTTAAAACACTGTGATCTTAAAAGTAAATTTGCAGGAACTGTGACTCTGAATAGCTTAGTTTTCATTACTACAAAAGCATATAAATAATATAGTCAGCCACCTGGAAACCAGTGCCATGCCCTGGTCACTGCCAGAGTGGGGAGAGCAAGACACAAGCCTGTCTCTGTGAGTCAGTGCGATTTGCAGACTGTGGAGGCAGAGAACAGCAAGACACAGTCACCCCCTGAAACGCATATCATTTTCATTGTCTTGTTGGGTTGGGTTTTATCCTCTTTTGTTTTGTTTGATTATAGTAAATCTGATGATGTGAGCAGCTATTAAAAAGATAGCAAGACATATTGTGTAGCCATTTTGTACTTACTATTGGGTTGTTTTTGAGGTCCTTTATTGCATTTATTGTTTTATTTGTATTGTTTCTATTCTATTCTATTCTATTCTATTCTATTCTATTCTATTCTATTCTATCCTGTTCCTTTTTACTATGTCTGAAGGTATCTGCAGCTCTTTAGAAGAAAACAAAAGGTATTATGTAACTGTTTTTTATTTCATAAGGTTTTGAAGTCCTGTATCACTTATACTGGTTTATTTTATTTGGTTTCATTGTTTTATTTTCTTTGGTTTTATCCTCTTTAACAAAACAAAACATAATAATGTAGTCAGTGTTGTGTGCCTGAAAATCGGGTTGTTTCAGCTGTAGAAAAATTCTGCATGTAGATTTTGCTGCCAAACTGAGCTTCTTTCGATAAAGATGTGCGAACCCACTTTGGTCAGCCAACCAGAAGAATGTAGAGACTGCAATAACAAAAAGTACAATTTTGAATTTCAAAAATATAATTATAAATTAACTCTTAAAATAATTTGGATTCTTATGTACTGATGCTTTTTTTGTTGGCAGAATAATAAAACAATCGTTCATTTCTAAGAAACAGAGTTATATCAAAAATAAAGCAAATATCTATACTTTTGTACTCTCACTTGTTTACTTTTTCTTGTTTCTTCATAGCACATACTAGCCAAGTACATATAATTGTTTATAACCAAAGTCCTTCTTCTTCCATATCCAGAAAGTGAAGCTCTATGTTTTCTTCCTTGTTATTTTTCCAAGTCTACATTCCAGACATGAAGACACCTCTTTCAAGTGTCTATTTGACACACTTTCATTAAATTCAACTTTGATCACACTATTTCTCATTGCTTTCTCTTCTGTAAAAACTGAATGCTATTTACTGTGTTCTTTCATATGTTGTTTAGTCAATTACAGTATGTTTTATGATCTTCTGTGCTGTATGATTTATTTTTATATTTTTTTGCATTGATGAGAATCTATCATCTAAGATTATTACAGTTAATACAGCCAGATACCCATAACATCTTTTGAATTGTCTTCAGATATATGCATTATTTATTCCAATCAATTACAAATTTTATATAAATTTCTATAAGTTTACAAAGTTCTATTGAAAAAAGTCACATTTTATGTTCACAATGGAACGGAACATAGACAATATAAAAAACTGTTAACTAGTATGCTGTTTAAAAATAGATTCAGAAATTTATGTTACACTTAGTCAAAAATGTAGAAAACTTGCTTTACCTTTCTATTATGAAAGAATAGCACAAAGCTAAACCAAAACACATAAGGAAAAAGTAAAGTGATATGCAAACAATAAATAGAATTATATTTTAATAGCACAAAGCACATCAAGATTAAGAAAGGCAGATACTATACTATATGTACAAAGATGAATTCAACTTAGTGAAATGAGGAAAATAATGTTATACATAAATTAAAATATTACAGCTTTTTCAAATATTAGTATTTATCAAAAGAAGAAGAGTGGTAAATTATACATCACAAAGAAATGATAAGTACAAAAGTTGATTTGAGCAAAACTCATATTCAAGAATTGAATTATCACAAACTATCCTCTAAATTTCTATAAATATTGTCATTCAAAAATGAAAATATAATCAGCAAACATTTCATTGTTTAAGCAGTCAAAGATGAAAGAAAATTAAAAAAATACAGTCACAATATTACAGAGAATGAGGGAAAGAGAGAAATAGAAAACAATAAGGAAGGAAATAAAAGTGAAAATTTAAAATGTGATGACCTAGCATTTAAATTCCATCATTTTACACCGATAGATGTTATACATTATTGCTGTCACCTTGGTTGTGACTGCAAAATAGTACTTGCAAGCATTTTCCACCATCGTAAGCAGCTCCTTCTATGGCCCGAATGTGTTTTAATAATGGAAAAGCTTGATAGAAAAATCTTTCTAGTGCCATCCTGAAATCTCATGTCTATTGAAAGGACACTGGCTTAGAAAGTCACCCTCAGACTTTCATTTCATTGAAAGCTCAATGTTAGAGTTAGGGTTAGTTGCAGAGTTAGGTTTTGTTTTAAGGCTGTGGTTAAGTTTAGGGTGAGCATTAATGCCAGACCATCTCAGTATGAACTAAGACGTGAATCAGCAGCCTTGCCTTTCCACAAGTCTGTAAACAATCTAATGCTTAACACAAGTAGCTTGTATTCACCCTAAGAAATTTTCTCTTAAAATTTCCAAACTTGAGCACTTTCTCTAAGATGGTCACTTTTCTCTGTGCATCACCATTGAGTTTTCATGATTTAATGGAAGATTCACAATGTCTATGTTCCTTGTTCCTCACTTGTAGTTTTCCCAATCTTTAGTTTGCTTCCTCACCTTGGAAAGATAATGCTCAATGAAATATTTTAGTTCTATTATTATATTTCAATTGTTTTTTTCTTTTCATAACACCATGTGACCCGATTATATATAACCAAATCAAATTTTTGTCCACTGAATTTATGTGTAAGTTCATTTTAGATTTATGGCTTATTTTCACCTTCTGGTTATTTTGCTTTTGTAAAAGGAGAATAAAATCTTCTACCGTACAACAATAAAACATATTTCACATGTATAGCTTGGAGAAAAAACAGGTGGCACTTCTGGCCAAGTAGAATGGAGGTTCTGTCCGACTGCTGTGGACCTCAACATGTGCATTAATCTGCTGTGTCTCAGTTCATTTAGTGAATCCTGAGTCTCCACAAAGTATGTAACACATGGAGCTGTTGGGCAAGAAAAAACTGACCTAACATATGCCATGGTAGATTCCACAGTTTACTTATACTGTTAGGATGAGACTGAAGATGCAGTAATTAGTATTATATAGAGCTACAAGTACACATGCAAGTAAGCATTCTGGATATAAAGGAAAATAATTGCTCCTTTATATTTCAATGAATTATGTTTCTTTTTATTGTTTTCCAATAATCACTTCTATGGCTCTATCATATTTTTCAGTAGAAAATTTTCTAGTGAACATTGTTTTGCTCCATCCTTTATGGTTAGTCATTAAACAAGTGTGGCTCTGAAAATGTCTTCTCTGCCATCACCATAACCCAAACTTCCTGCTTGATCATGTAGGAAGGTGTTTATGTTCTTCATTGTGGGATTGTCTAGGGAAAAGGGGAAAATATTTGTTAATTTACTGTTAGAACATTTTCTTGGAATCATGCCAAGTATTCGTCCTTGGATACTGGGCCCAGGGGAGGAACAGATGCTGCACTACCCTGAGAGCTCCTTATACAGGCCACCACAGAGTTACCAGTCTGGGAAGCACAGCACAGAAGGTTCTTGCTTAAGCTTTCAGTTGCTCCCTGGGATAATATTCAGGGAATTCCTGTGAAGACTCCATTTGGTCAAGATGTGAAAACATCTGCAAGAGTGATTTAATTTGTCTCAGAGTTAATAAACAAAATGCACAAAAGTATAAAAGTGACATATCGAGGAAAACAAATATGAGACAAAGTGTCAGCATCCTATTTATCATATTTTCCTTCAGCAAAAATGCACAATTGTGAAATTTTGACAGATAAGATTGGAAAATGCTTTTTTCACCAACTTTAGTTCACAGTAAGTATCATTCTTCAATTAAAGTATTTTAGAAAAGATAAAATAAATATGAATTTTATTAGAAGACTACATATGCATTCATTTACAAATTATAAAAGTAATATAAATATATTCAATGCAGCAATACACAGATGAAGGAATTGTGATTAGTGCTGCAAAACATAACATTGAACTTAGGTTTTTTTTCTTGTGTTTATTCCTTTGCAGAACAATGGTTTCCAGATTCCAAGGGCTTGAAGAGCCTCTTGCAGGAATGTGGAGAAGCAGCACATATTTAAAAATATCTTCATGTTCTCAATTGGTATATATTCAGCAAATCTATATTACATTTGTTGTATGAGTTTAGTGCCTCACTCCAGTTTTGTAAAAAGTGGAATTGCTCTGTAATAAATGGCAAATAGAATTGGGGAAATAAGAAGATTAGCAAACAAAAATTATTTTTAAATTACAGCATATTAGGGGCCAGGGGTTTAGCCTAGCGGTACAAGCTCCTGCTTGGCAAACACAAGGTCATGAATTCGATCTGATACCCAAAATAAATTACAGTGTACTTACATTCTTTCTCTGTTTTGTTAAAACAGTTTATAAAGAGGTATAAAGAATTGTTAGCATGCCCTCAGGAAGCAAAATAACTTGGTAGAACAGTGATTTCACAAAAGTTTTTTTCAGAGCCCTTCTTGTAATCTAAAAATCTGTGGATTAGATTTCTTAGTAAAAGAAATACTTAAAATGGTGCCATATTCCAGCTAATTCCATAGGACATCATTCTTATTATATCTGAAGCAAATGTCAGTTAACACTCATATCCTTCTTTGATATTTGAAGATTTTTGCTCATATTCAGCAAAGATTTGTAGATTCCTAGAAAGAGTAAACTAATTATAATAAATTCTGGGTCATTCATATAAACAAAACCTATTTTTAGTCACTGAAGCTACATATCAACTTTGATTTCTCAGTAGTTTAAAACACTAAAACATGGGTAATTGGAACTTGACCAGTATATCTGACTTCATCCTCCTGGGGCTGGCAGATTCTGAAGAGACACAGCTGGTCCTCTTCCTGCTCTTCCTCCTCATCTATCTGGTCACAGTGCTGGGGAATGTGGGGATGATACTCATCATTCGCCTGGATCCCCAGCTTCACACCCCCATGTACTTTTTCCTCACTCACCTGTCATTTCTTGACCTCAGCTACTCCAGTGTCATCGCCCCTAGAACCTTACAGAACTTACTGACTTCCTCCAAGAGCATCTCAGTCCTGGGATGCTTCACTCAAATGTATGTTTTCATCCTGTTGGGTGGTGTTGAATGCTTTATTCTCTCCTCCATGGCCTATGATCGCTATGTGGCTATTTGTAAGCCTCTACACTATCCTGTCATTATGTCCACAAAACTGTGCCATATCCTACTTCTTGGTTCATATACAATTTGTTTTGTTGAATCTACTGTGATTGTGGGGTGTATGAGCAAACTGTATTTCTGCAACTCTAATATCATCCGTCATTTTTTCTGTGACACATCCCCAATTTTAGCCCTGTCTTGCAGTGACACTTATGAGGCTGAAATCATTATTTTCATTTTTGGTGGATCCACCCTAATAGTGTCCCTCATCACCATATCTGGATCCTATACACCCATTCTCTCCACTATCCTGAGAATGAATTCCACCGCAGGAAAGCGAAAAGCCTTCTCTACCTGTGCCTCTCATCTCCTGGGGGTCACCATCTTTTACAGCACCATGATCTTTACTTACCTAAAACCGAAGGAGTCCTACTCCTTGGGAAAGGACCAGGTGGCTTCTGTGTTTTACACGGTTGTAATCCCCATGCTGAATCCTCTCATCTACAGTCTCAGAAACAAAGAGGTAAAAAATGCAGCCCTTAGAGTCCTGCAGAAGCTAGGAGGCTCAGACAATCAAAATAACTGTGGTAATATGCATTAACATTTTTCCTTTCCTTTTAAAAAATGGAATAGTGTTTTGTCTCTTTTTTGAAAAAAAATAATAAAAGATTTTTTTCCTTGTCATTTTCCTCTGCAGCTCTCCTTCATTTAGCAAACATGATCCTAGACATTTCCAGGCTTGTAGTTTCAAACATTTATATTAATCATGAATTATGTTTTAAATGTGTCAGTAAATTACATATGTCTTCAAGGCAACTAATTTGCAAAACAAGATAATACATTGTATTGAAAGGTACATCATATTGTGCTCTTGTATACTCAGAGAATTTTGTAATGAAAATTATCATTATTTTCTTAAGTCACTCTACTTTTAATGGAGACTAATAGTAGAAATATTTTGAAAAGTGGCTTTAAAATCAACATTCAAGATTACAGCATTTAAATTCTATGTCTGTCAACTTTTTTGTCCACCTCTTCCTCCTCCTCCTTCTCTTCCTTCTCCTCCACCTCCTGTTTATTTTTCTTCTGGGTAGAGCAAAAACACAATCCCCCACTGCTACAAATCATGCAGTAGAATTTTTCACTTCTGGGGTATTGCAAGGGTCAGCACATCATGAGTGCAGTGGATAAGCCTCACCCTGGGAAAACCACATTTGGAATCAGGGAATCTCCCTCTGCCACCTTTCTAGCATACAGCTTGCACTAATTCACTGAAATTCTAACAGTCATCATGACCAACTGCACAAGATACATAGTAATTCCAAGTGCATGTGATCAGAAAAGAAATGTAAAATTTTATGGTAGTAAAAATGAATACTGGCTATTATCATCAAATGTCTTGAATTCCTATAATTTTAATACTTATTACATATTTTTGAATAATAATCCTTCATATTTTATGAATTGCTTGTTAACTTATAAACATAACATCTAAAATAGCAGGAAAAATAAGAGAAAAGAACAAGCCAGGAGTTTCCAATTTTGCATTCGGAATAAAGGTAAAAACTGAGTTAGAATTAAGTTATCAGAAAGTGATATGTGTCAATGTTGCAGACACTTTGGAAAATGAAAGTTACCAGGGAAAGAGAAAACATTGCATTAATTATTAAGGACTCTGTGCATGATCTTCTAGAAGAACGTCTATGAATACATGTCTCTATACATTTAATATAATTGTACTTTAATTCCTTTTATAATATTTGCTGCTTTCTTTATTCACTTTAAAGTATTATGTACAATCATATGTGTAATTGTGTCTTGCAAGACTTTCATGTTCTCACTATATGAGCAATATTCAGACCCTCATTGCAGAGCAGTTTTAACCAGAAATGGGAATTTACCAATTTAAACACCTGTGTGCACTAATACCAACTAGGTGTGGCTCTGTTAGCCATGCTACAGCCTTTCTTTTTAACTTGATGAGGAGCCTCAGCCAGTTGCATCTTTGCCTTTCTCCTGATGTCTTCAGGTTTGTGGCATTCTTTAAAAATAAATTAATGTAGCCAGTTATGGTGGCACACACCTGTAATCCCAGCACTCGTGAGGCTGAGGCAGGAGTATCATTGTGATTTTGAGACCAGCCTGGGCTACAAAGTGAGCTCAAGTTCAGCCTGAACTGTATAGTGAAAGCCTGTCTCAAAAAAATTCATTCATTCATTCATGCTTCCCATGTTGGTGTCATTTTTTATAAAATTTTAATAAAAATTCTGCAAAGCATAGAATAAACAATAATTTAAGAATCTATGTCATTACATCAATTTAGATCAAGAAGAGATAAGAGCTGGGATTATAACTCAGTGGCACAGTACCTGCCTGGTAATCATGAGGTTCTGAGTTCAATTCCTGGAACAAAAAACCCATAAACATTTCCTGATTTTTAAAAAATATTTTACACATACATTCTATGATTGCATTTTAAGATTTCTCATTTGATAATGTAGAGCTTCATTTACTAGGTAAATTATTTGATAAACTGCTGTATAAAATATATATAGTGCTATATATATATATCTGGTATTATATATAGTTGTACTATATATATATTTGGTACTATATATATATTCTGATATATATATATATATATATATATATATTTGGTAGTGTATATATATTTGATATATATATATATATGTTTGGTACTATATATATTTAGTGATATATATATAGTGATATATAAATAGTGATATATATTTGGTATATATATTGCTACTATATATATATTTGGTACTATATATATATATATATATATATATATATATATATTTGGTACTATATATATTTAGTGATATATACATATAGTGATATATAAATAGTGATATATATTTGGTACTATATATAGTGGCATATATATATTACCATATATATATATATATATATATATATATAGTACTAGAAATTGAACTGAGGACCTTGTGCTTGCCAGTCAGGAACCAAGACCCTGAGCCCCTGGTGCTGACATAACAACTATTATATTGATAGTTAGTCCCAGCATATGATTGTAAGAACTAATTATTCTTTGACATTTTACATTTTCAAAGTAAAATGCAATATCTCTATTTTTTCTTTATTACTTTTTATTTAAAAAAACAAAAAAGAATAAAGATGATGATATAGAATTTCAAAGCAAACTAATAGGAGATTAACACTGGTTAATATATTGCATATTGATATCTTCAATGTAGTTTTTCAGTTTATAAGATATAGGCATAGAATGATGAAACAATTGAACAATGAAAACTTCTTTTTGATGAACTAACAGAGATGAGTAGTATAGTTATCTATCTTGTAAATATATATATATGAATATATATACAGACATATTTATTTTAAGATCAGTGTTTTACTAATTCAAAATCTTTAACAACTTTATTAAATATTTTACAACATACTCTATTTGAAATATTTCTGAATTAGTGAAATAATCATGCTTTATCCTACATGAATATTATGAAAATTATTATGTTTTCTCATTTTATGTCTATGTGTTGTAGACTATATTTGTAGATGTTTCTCCTTGCATTTCTTTGTAATTAAAATTAAGAATTTAATATATTTTTGATAATCAATGTATTGTTTATGTGCATTTCTCAAAGCATTGAAGTCTTCATAATTTCATAAATATTTATCAGTATTTTTCTTTTTTCAATTGTTTTGAAAATGTGATTTTTTCCTTACACTCATTTTTATGTATGTGTATGAATTAAAAAATTTATAAATTTAAAAATTTTGTGGTCAAACCTGTTAATAGAATCTAACTTTGTACACAACATATAAATTCAGGAAACTCTTAAATTTTAACGAAATTAGAAATACTTTATTTTTGTTATTAAATAGAGTAGAAAACATTTATATCATATTATTATGTAAGCATAATATAATCTACTTTTCATAAGAAACAGTTAAATAATTTGCTTTTGCCCAATCATTTATTTCTTGAATCAGCACACAGCTCATTTAATGGAATTATTTCTCAGAAGTAATTTAAGGGGCCAAGGATTTAGCTCATGGGTGTAAGCACCAGCCTGGCAAGTGCAAGGTCATGATTCTCCAGTACCAAAAAAAAAGTTGTTAAGCTTTCTTCCTTGGTGCAAGATCAATGTGCTATGTAATACAAATGTGATTTAAAAAATAGATTATACAGCACAGCAAAATACGAACGCCTGGATTTGCTCCCCTGCAATTAATGTATAGGCTGTGATACTGCTATAAAGCTTCACTGAAGCAGAAGTCATGGGATAGACTTATCAGATGGTGGATGATGAAAGGCTGGGTGATTGTACTAGGAAATGATTTTCCTAGTGTGATAAAATATTCAGGAATAGACTCGTTCAATGTAAAATAATATTTATGGTTGTAATTTGAATTAGTTTCTGTTTAATGCTTATCCTATTGCTCAGGTTATTTTGGGTTTGGCTGTTTTGGGCAAGTGATTCACAGCTCAGGATCTCCTATCTTTTGTGTTATCTCCAACTGTTATCTTTTGCCACATGAAAAGAGAGTTCATCCAATCTCCTGTCCATCATTCTCCTGGGAAAGATAGGTCAGAGTTTGTCTTACAAAGGTAAAACCATTACCAAGACTCCATTCAAGTGAATGAGGTTCATAAAGTACTTTCAATGATAAAGTAGATAATTATTCTTACCTCTTTCTTCTAATGTACGTTTAAAGAATTTTTCTATTTAATTAACAAATTCATTAACAAAGTATGTTCATAATATATTTTACTTTCTATTTTAATTTTTGTAAGGACTTGGTGAAATTTTTATTTTATTCTTGATATTATATTTGTTTCTTCCTATACAGAAATGATCTTGGAGCTTAACACCCATAATTTAATAAGGTGATGTAAAGTGATACATAAAATAATTTTTCTTTTTTGGCATTGGGTATTGTACCCTAGTCATGGAAAACAATAAGCATACACTATACAATTAAGCTAAATGTCCAGCCCTTGTTATACAAACTGCAATGTAAGAAACTTTGAACAATATTGATCAATTTTCCCAATTATTTGTTATTTTTCTTATAAATGTTATCATATGTGGCTGAAAATCATAATGCAGTTGTGTAATTTTCCTTCCACCTTTATATTAAAGTAATTAAAATTCAAATTTACATTTGTCACATTTAATTTTACCTTTTTACATTTGTCATTTCTTTCTCTGCATAGACTCCTCTCCTTCAGTTATCCTTCCCAAGATACTTTGAACTGCATAGCTAATGGCTTCTTAAGTTTCTTATTGTTAAAAAAGTATTAACACTTATATTCTCACAGTTTTCTTGTTCTATTGCTTCTTATATTAAATTCTTTGATAGTGCCCTGCAGTTACTATATATGTTTATGCATTCTATTTTCTTAGATTTATTTCTCTTCACATAAGTTCTGTTGTTATATTTTCAAGTTCAGAATTCTTAATCTGTGGTAACTCTACTGTTGAACCTCTTGTATCATTTTAGGTATCTTATTTTGTGTGTGAATACATGTACACATGTGTTTGCAACTGAATTTTCAGTATTATGCAGAATACTTCTTATAATTTCCTTTACCTAAGGTAAATTCTCATGTATTCATGCATGGTGTTTACCATATCGATTACAACTCTTAGTCAGATGACAGTTGATACCTTTAGATGAATACTACCAGGAGTGCATGTATTTGAACAAGGTTATGTTATTCTCACATATCTTTGATAGTGAGAAAAGTGAAGAGTACTATAAGCTTTGTCAAATGCATGTTCTCTGGTTTCCACATTGGCAGGCAGTTGACTTTAACTATGTTTCCATATGTAGCTGGGATTCCCGGATGCTGTAGTGTTAAATCAGCTTCCCACCTTGCACACAGTGAGTGATTTCACGGGTTCCCATCTTCTTGGAAGTGACTTGTCTTAGGAATTTAGATTACTTAAATGAATGAGAATTTAAACTTGGGAAAGTTTCACACAAAATTATGGGTTTTTTTAACTGAATATTTAATAAAAGTTTTGTTGCAAGTTCTTACAGTCTATGTGTAAATGGAGCTTTTCTTATCCATAGCTGTGACTGAGAATCTTCTCTGAGTATAACACCACATTTACCAGTGCCTTATCAGCTTCTGAATCTTGCAAATTGTAATGGTATCAACTTAGCCCTTCTCTAACTGAGCCTATATACTCTTCTTATGCTGCTACGAAGTTTCTCTGTTCATCCCTTCTTCTACTTCTTCTTTCATGTTTCCCTTGTCCTTCTCATCTCCCTTTTTTTCCTATCTCATTTCCTTCCTCCCTCATTTGTGTTGATCCCTGCTTTTTCATTCACACCTATCATTCTTATATTGTTTCTCTTTGCATCATCTTGCATTTCTTGGATTATTGTTTCCTGACTCCTTGTTATTTTTAAGAGATCTTTTCTTTTGTTTTCTTAATCTTTCATCCTGTCTTCAAGGTCTGAAAGTCTATCTTCAGCTTTATTCAAGAGGTTTTGCGAGCTTTTAATGCAATTTTTAATTTCTTAAATATCCCTTTGAATCTCTTTCATACAATTCTCACTCTGTTCATTCATGATTTCCATCTTTTTCCTTTGTTCCTGTATTTTTATCTAGATCTTCTTTAGATACACATAGCATTTCTTATATAATGATTATCATTTCATTTTTTACCTGAGAGATTATTATCTGTTCTGATTTCCTCTATAACTTTATTTGCTATCATTTCAAAAAGTTCAGTTTTACAATTTCCATTGTCTTCCAATTCAGTGTATTTTGGGTTTCCTCTCAGTGGGCTGGAAGACTGAGACTTCATCTTGCTCTTTTGTTTTGTCATTTTCCTCTGGGACCCATGTGGCTGGTCAAGCACCCTCCTGATGGGTGGCATGGGAATGCTGCACTGGGCATAGTTTTAATCCTCCAATATCTCCAACGCTAGCTGGTATTCACCCCTGACCTATGGAGCTGGATCCTTATGCTCTGTGGCCTGTGAGGCTGGTTGGCTGTTCCCCTGATGTACTGTGTTGGGTTGCTCTGGGATGCTGTGCTGGTAGAGGCTGTATCCTCATGCTGCTAGCAGGGACACACCCAAGGAGTGTGCTGCTGGGGCCTAGAACCTGGTTAAGTGGAGTTGAAATCCTTTGGCACCCTTGTGGCTAGTAGGAACACACTCCCAATGTGTCACCAGGACCTTGCTCCCTGCTGGGTGGAGTTCAAAACCTCTGTGACCCAATCTGCTAGGCAGAGCATGACCCAGAGTGTGGCACTGCCTGGCCCTTGCCTCTGGCTTGGAGGAGTTCAGAGCCTCTGGAAGATGCAGCTAGCCAGAGGGTATCCCTGGTGTATGGTTCAGTGGCATTGCTCCTGGATGGGTGGAGTTCTGAACATCTAAGACCTGCCCAGGGCTACATCACTAAACTACAGAGCTGGTGTTTTGTGGTCTGATGGGCAGAGCTCAAATTCTCCAAGATACATTGTCACTCTTTGATGGGTGGCTTTGACTCTGGCCTGGGCTGGGCTTGGTACTTCTGTGTCCAGTGATTTTGGTCTGGTTCCTCTGATGGACTGCATTGGGTCTCTGGGCTGGACAGAGTTTGGATCCTCTGTGCAGCTGGGGAGGACACAAGCCTGGAGTGCAGTGCCAGGTCTTTATGCCTGCCTGGGTGGAGTTCAGCACCTCCAGGACCTAGGCAGTTAGGCAGAGCAAGACACCAAGTGTGGCACTGCCTGAACCTTGCCTCTGTCTTCAACATCTCTATTTTAAGAATTAAGATTTATCAATGTTTTAATAATTTAAGACTGCTAATTCTTCTATCCAAATGTTTTTAAAGGCCAGATTTCTCAAATTTCCAAATCAATGGGAAAATTATACCCTTTCTAATGTTAATATTGCTTTAAATAATTATTTACTCTACCTTCAATATTTGTCATGTCTGGAATCTTTATTTTTGTAGATATTCCTGGTTATGTTTCTTTGCACTTAAGGCAAAGAATTTAATAAAAACTTATTTATCAATATATTGTTAAGGTTCTTCTCATATCATATAAATATCTTAGTTATTTCATATGTTTATTGGCTCTCTCCACTGTCCAATTTCCACTTTACAGAATTTTTATAATGCATAGTTTTACCTTATACTCACTTGTATGTGTTTTTATGACTCAGAAAATTATGTTCTAACAGCTTTTGCTACTAAAACCATCATTAGAATGTGTCACTTTGTAGACAAGATTTAAATAAAAGAAATGCTTTAATTTTAATTAAATAAAAGCTAACTGATTTTATTATATAGTGTACAAAGCATTTCTTTTACATTATTACATAAGCAAAATCTAACCATTTGATCTGAAGGCATTAAATTAAACAGTGTGGCTCTTAGGCCATGGCAAAGTGGTGCATCCAGGCACAAGGGCTGGGAATTTAGAGATCCTGGACCTAAGTTTGGCTCTGCACAGACTATGCAGACACTCTTGTTTTCCCACCTCCTCATCCCCAAAAGCAGAGGAGGCTGAAGTGTAAGGTTTTCCCCTATAAGGTGGAGTGATTTCTCTCTGTGTGTGTGTTTGTGTGACTGCATCAGACTTACATCTATTAGTTTTGTTGTTATAGAGTGTCATCCTGTCCTGTCATGCTCTCCCATAGCCAGAGTGGTTTCACATGGTTTCCTAACTGCTGAGTGTTGGGATGCACACCACAGCTTCACTGTCTGAACAGTTCTTTGGGATTTCAAACTCAGCAACAAGGAATTATGGAATTAAATTTACAAATAAAAATGGAAAAACCTTATTTGTATGAAAGGAGCAAAACAGAGGACAAAGTGCTTCCCTATAGATGTCCATAAGGGATTTAGAAAAGGCTAATACCTAGGGACCTTAGCCTTCAGCTTCCTTAAATCAGAATGACAGAGACCCTCCCTCCCAGGAGTACACATGGAACTTGCCACAACCTGATTGCTTCTCTTCACTGTCACTGGTTGGTCCCAGGCCCTAAAATCCTAGCCAAGGGTTGCACTATCTACCTGCACATTCCTAGGTGGGCCAGTTTGTCCTTATCAGGGTCTTATCTCTGGAATTTATAGTTTGGAGAAACTTACAAAGAAGTTGGAGTAGTGATTAAGTATTTGGTGCAGTAAGATATTGAACCTTGACAGAAATAATATTTTTATATATGTATTTTTATACATAAAATAAGATTGATAAAGTTCCTGCCCATTTTCTTCTCAATTACATCCCCATGGAGATGGGGAATGGTGGCTAAACTGGCTGTGTCACCTGCCTGGCTGCATCAGTGCTATTATTCTGCCCTGCCTTGTGTTGTTTGTCTTCCCTCCAGTAAAGGGGAGATACTAGAATGGATTAGCCAGGAAACCTCAGGAGGCCTCTTCCTGGATGCGCTGCCTTTCTCCTACATAGCTCTCCACTGATACACACATCAGCTAGTTTATGAATTGTGTTTAACCTCACTGATTTTTTCTTGTTTTCCATTTATATTCCTTGCCTTTTTTTCTTTTAAATCCTTCTCTACTCACAGTATCTCCAATATCCCCTCCCTCCTTTTTTCTTATGTGTAAATATTCTCATCAAGGCCCATTTCTCCCCCTTATCTGTCCATCCTTTTGTGCTGTCTTCTGTTCCTGGGTACTGAAACACTAGGAGAATTTTTCAAAGATGTTTTAAATTACATGTTGATATATGGCTTTGATTTGGGAGAAATAGCACCTCCAAATAATAATTCAGATAATATAATCTAAATTGTATTCAATCCAAATAATCTAAGTAATTCAAATAATATAATAATATACCTTCTTGATATCCAATACAACAATGAATTCTAAGGAACAATGGCGCTTAAGAGCAGGAAGTGTTTATTGGGGAAAAGGAAGCTCTTGTCTAACAGAGACAGGAGGGATGCTTGGCTAGGTGAGAATGCCACTTCACAGATGAAGCTTTTGAGAGTAAAGTCATGAAGTAAGTATAAGTTGGGACAAACCAGTGATCACCTAATAAGATTACAAGTATAGTTGCTTAGTTAATAATTATCCATTGGAGAATCAAGTCATATAGCAAGCATACATGGCAAGAACAAGGACCTTTCCTGGAGGAAGTGGGTCAGGAACTTGGTGGCACCCTACCCATGCGATTGATGCCTATTGGAATATAAATCATTAATGTTGATGCTTAGAAGAAGTGTGGAGGTGTACTCCTTGCCTCAATTGTCTGGAGGTCTGCCCTGCAAGAAACCCATCTCCAACCACAGTTTTCATGTGCTCTGATATTGTGCACTGGTTCCCTTGGGGCCCAGCCTGTAATATTCTTGACTGCTGATAGTATTTCTAACAGAGCTGCCTATAACAGCTTGTTTTTTGAATAGCAACATTACTGGTAGCTATTCTTTTTTCTCAATTTTTTTTCTACCAGGAATTGAACTCATGACCTAGTGCTTGCCAGGCAGGCACTTAAGCCACTCAGCAAAATCCCCAGCCCTGGTAGCTATTCTTAAAACTGTACTAATATTTCAATCTGATGTCAAACTTGAATACCATGGTGTTAACTGCATGCTTTCATGCTGAAACACAGTCTAGACACATCACAGTGACAAACCTACTTACTTAGATATCTATACACAAATCTTCCACTCCATTTCCAGGGGTCTTAAGCTTCAACACACGTGTATTTAAAAATTCCTATAATTAATGATAATGGAAATGTAATATATCAGAATTTGAACACAATAAAAATAGCTCTGAAAAAAAAGTTTATTGCTGTAAGTATCCATGAAACAAAAATAGAAGGATTGTAAGTAAATTACCTGATGATGAAACTACCATTTCTACAATAGCAAGTGGTAACCAAAGCTAATTCCAATAGATGAAAGAGATATACATGGATAAGAGAAGAGATTGAAGAGATGCAGGGGCGGGGAAGTGGGCATGGAGCTTACATAAAAGAATGAGGAAGTGTCATATGTCTGCACAACTCGCTGAGAGTAAGGTAATCATGGGTCATATATGTGTACCAATAAAAAACATAAAATATCAAATTTACAGAAAATGAAAAAAGCTTGAAATATATTAGAAGTGAAAATAACTCTATTGTTCATGGATTAACAGAATTTGCATTGTTAAAAATGATCATATTGCCAAACGTGATCTGGAGATTGAAATGTGATTTCTGCTAAAATAGCCAAATTCTTCACCAATCTAGCAAAAAGCAATTCTGAAATTTTTATGGAGAACTCAAAACTCAGAAATTCATACACATTCCTAAACCAAAAGGACAATTCTCAAGGCATCTTACTACTTGATTTCATGTTAAACTACAATATCAGAATGAAAATAAACACATGCTCATGTTAACACATGCTGTCAAAATAAATATGCACACAGTGGAATAGGACAGAAAACACAGAAACAGCCACATGCACCTCCAGTCATGTGGTTTTTTTAAAATGGGGTCAAAACTTTATTCAGGAAAAGTGCCACAGCCTGTTTAATAAAAGTCTGTGGAAATGTGGATGTAAGTATGAAGAAGACAGAGATTAGATCCCTGTCTTCCATCCTGTGTTAACACCAAAATCATCAGGGATTAGATGTGGGTCTAGAAACTTGAAAACTATTGGAAGAAAACACAGAGAAGCTCTACGAGTTGGCAGTGCAGATGTGGACTTTCTGATTAGCACCCAATAGCTCAGGAAGCAAGATGATGAATCTGCAAGTGGGACTGCGTCAGACTGAAGTGCTTCTGTGCAGCAAAGTGAATGATCAACAAATACAGAGGACACCTCCAGAGCGGGAGAAAATCAGAGTTAAGTGTTGTTCTTATAGAGGTGATTATGTCTTATCAAAAAACCCTAACAACAGTAAAAGAAAAATTCCCAGGCATTAAAAGAATGAATTAACTGAACAGATGCATCTTAAAATGAGGAGAAATATTTAATAGATCTATGAAACAATATTTAACATCTTTTGCAGTTATGGAAATGCTAGTGAAAGCAGTGAGCTCCCCTCTCACACAGGCAGGCTGCCCAGCATTACTGATACAGTAACAGTGAGTGTTGCAAGGGTGAGAGGAAAATGAGCCCTGCTGCACTTCTGATGGGAGAGTGAACTAACACAGTGTGTATGGATATCAGTATGGAGTTAAAAAAAACCTTAAAAGAGAAATACCATAGGATCCATCTATAAAAAAATGTGAAATGGATGATAGAGAAGATCATAATATTAACAAATAAGCATTTCACAAGTTACTTATCACATGGTTCCTTTTATATTAATGATTTTAAAATAAATGAGTAGGAGAAGAAAGCAAAGTAGAAAATCAATTTGCTGAATTGAGGAAATGAATCCAGAATGGGGGAGTTAAAGTTTATAATCAGATAAAAATACTGAAAATGTATCATATGTATACATTTCTATATCAAAACACATCACATTCTATATTATTACCTTTGCTGTATTTTCAAAAAGATATTTTACATGGCATGCAACTTATGAAATGATGAACCAAAGGTACAAGGAAAGTTAATCACTTTTATATAAATGTTCAGTTAAAAATGAACAACTTCATAAAACTGGTATTAGAAAACAGGGATTGATATTATGATAATCAACTGAGGATGGAGGATCTCACATGATCTCACTTTCTATGTTCTTCCTGGGTTCTCACTATGGCATTTCCTCCCCTTGGATACACATCAAGATCTTTCTAGAATGAAGGTTAGATGACATATTTTCACATGAGCAAGATTGTAGAATTTCTCTTTGGCCAGGTTTCACAGTGAAATGTTGGTGGAAGGTTGGAGAGCTACTTCCAGGTTATGAATTATTTAGTGAGTTTTACTGTATATGACCATAAGAAGTTCAATATTAATATATATAGCAAGCTTTGAGGGTAGAAGTGAATCAGAAGAAATGTTAGTAGAGGAAGTTTAGAGTGAAACCCTTCCCAAAACCTTAATTTCAAAGTTCAGTCTGCCAGAGAGATGTGCTTTGTACTGGTATGTTCTGATCTGTAATAATTTCCCCTGTGGAACTCCCATAGAAGTTTCACAAACCCAATGACGTCACCATTGGATACCGACAGGACAGTTGGTTTAGTAAGTGGGCAAAAACTGTGGTAAAGTATTTATAGAAGGACTGAAGCAGAGATAGGAATGAAAATAGGTAAACAGAAAAGAACAAATCTAAGAATATTAAGCAATCTAAACACGTAAGATGAGTATAACTCATTCATTCATTTATTCTGCACTTACTATTTTTTTAAGTTAATCACCCATCCCAGGTATTTTTCAAGTCTAAGAAATACAGTTCTGAGGCCAATCAGACACACTCTCTAGCTTTATGACCTTGACAGAAGCATATTAGTAGATTTGAATTGTAATCAAATCTCACAAACAAAAATAAAACAATGATGTGTTTAGCAAGAAGGTGCAAATCATGAAAATCAAATTATTTTCTAAAGGAGAAAATAACTGAGCCTCTGGGAAAGAAACTACTAAATTGAATGTTGAGCCATGTCATCATTTTACATGATTTTATATTGATCCAAAAAATAGCTGATAATGAACATCTGACTGTCTCCAACATGTGATTTCTCTCAGAGTGACATATAAAAATGATCTTTGAATTTTACTGCAAGTTAACTAAACAAGTATTTGATGAATTTGTTTAATACTAACTGGATTTTTTTAAATAAAAATGAAATATTACCAGTTTCTCACATTCCTTTCTCATTCCCTATATTTTTTATACTATATTTAATGTCAAAGCATGGCACAATGATATAACAGAAGACAATAATCTTGACTCAAATGTGTCTTGAACAGTTTTTGAAACCTTGGTGTACATGAAAAATGACCTGGAAGGCTGGAAAATTTTAGAATTTTAGAGTAGGGCTGTATGCGAAATAGTGTATAGTTAGAGTTCTTTCTTTCAGAAAATTAACTTAAATATTACAATCAGGGAAGTGAATTTGAAAGAACTATGAATTTGATAAGCTCATTTTTCCTTACACAAATTTGTGCCAAAAATGTAGGCAGTGCTGTGTGACTGAAATTTCAGTTGTGTTAATTTTAGAGAAATATTGCCTATTGATTCTGGTGCCAAACTGCTTCTTCCATTAAAGATGTGTGAATCTATTTTAGACACCCAAAGAAATATTATTTGTATTGCAAATGAATACCTACAAATTTTCTGTTAAATGGAATTTTGTTTTTGTTCTTGTTTACTGATACTGTTTTTCAAATACAGGCACAAAACAATCAACCATTTCTAACAAATAGAATTAGAGCAAAAGAAAAGCAAATATCTACACTATTATACTGCCTCATTTTTTCTTTGTTTCTTAATTTTTCATAGGACTTACTTCCATATATACAAAATATTTTGTGTCTCAAATGTTCCCCTCCCATCACCTTCAGAAAATAAAACACATATAATTGTTCCTTGTTATTTCTCACAATTTGCATGCATTCACCTGAGCAATTTTTAACTCAAGGGTGAGACTTTTCCCCAGTTACTTGAAAAATTCCTCTTTCATGGTTTGATTAATTCACACATTTTCCTTGAATTCTACATGGATAACACTGTTTCTCACTGAACTATGGAACCCCATTTACTGTGTCCTTTCATGTGTTTTTTCTTCAATAATAGTACATTTTATTAATTAATTTTATATTTTTTTCTTTTTTGCTTCAAAAAGAATCTGTCATCTATCACTACTACAGTTGACACAGTCAGGTATCCATATCACCTTTCAAATCATCTCCAGATCTATGAGTTTTTCACAAGCATTGATTACAAGTGTTCCTTAAATTTCTAGGAGTATACCAAAACTTAATTAAAATGAGTCTTTTTTATCTACAATGGAATAGAGCATCAAAATAATAGTTCAGAAGTAAAAACATCTGTTGACTAATGTGCTTTAAAAATAAATTCAGAACTTCATATTATACTTACCCATAAAAAGAAACATCCATTCTACATATGTACAAGAATTGCAGAAAGCCAACCAAAAGGCAGAAGTGAAAAATGAAGTGATGTGAACACAATAAATGGAACTATAACAGGAAGTACATAAAAATTTTAAAAAGTAGTTCCTAGTACTGGATGTAGAGAGAAAACTAAATTCAACCTAGTAAAATTAGGGAAATAAAACATTAAATGATAGCAATTAAAACAGCATTTTATCAAAGGTTACATATTATTTATCAACAAATGAAGATAGTAGTAAATTATTCAATGAAATTGACACATGGAAATGTTGGGTAAGAAAATCTAACCTAATATGCTTTAAGTTACATGCAATATTGACTACTACAGTAGACAGTCAGGTATCCATATCACCTTTCAAATCATCTCCAGATCTATGAGTTTTTCACAAGAGTTGATTACAAGTGATGCAACTGAAGACACACTATTACAGTCATTTATAAGATTTATAAACAGGTACACATATGAATAAGCTGTATAGGCAAAAAGGAAAATAATTGGAGCAATTATTAGTATAATAAAAATGTTAACAAGTTTAGAATCTCTTCATTTGCTTCTTTGAATTTTGTTGTTTTCCAATTATTTGCAATGAATATGACTTATTGTATGGTCATGTAATACTTCCCATATAAAATGTTTTCTGATAAATATTTTATTGTTCTATCTTTTATAGTCAGTTATTAAATAAGAATATCTCCAGAAATATCCGTGTGTGTGTGCGTACAGAATAGAACTCATGAGCACGTGCTTTCCAGGCAGGCATATACCTCTGAGCTGTATGCTGGACTCCTCTGCAGAAATGTCATCTCCACCACCATAATCCAAAAAATATATGATTAATCCCTTGCAGTGACAGTCTGCAAGTCAATCTAGTTCTGTCAATTTAAGAAGGAAAAGTTTAAATTCAGCAACTGTTTAGAATATCTCAAGAGAATATGAAGTGATTTTGGCTTTCAGTGTGTGGCCTCCACTGGAACAGGCAACGTCCTTTGTTTACTGAGTCTTTGACCTTTTGTGCTTGGAATCAGGCCAAGGAATCTTGCTAGGAAATTGTGCCCTGAGGATGATCAAATGCAGCAGTATTGCCAATGCCCATTTCATGAGGTGCCCTGGGATCCCCAGGCTGGGAGGGAAGGTGTACACACTCCATGATATATTGCCTGTTCCTTCTTCCATTGTTTTCAGGTTTCTGGTGAAGTTTCCATTTGAACAAACCATGAAAAAAATTTCTAATATGATAGAATTTATCTCACTAAAACATGAATGCATTAAAAAAAGTTATGTCAAGAAAAAATATATTTCAGATTCAGCTACTTACATGTTTTTCATGTTTTGTTTCTCAGAGTAATTTGAGGTTGACCAGTTTCTACAAAGACAATCTTGGAAGAAGTTTTAGTTTTCAGCAACTTTGTCATGCAGTAAGTATCATTCTTCACATTGGAGTGGATAAGAACATGCAAAAGAAAATGAATATTTCATCAAAATATCTTATTCATGTATTATTTAAGCCTTACCATGAATAATGTTAATATCTGTGAAACAAGAATGTACAATTGGTGGCATCAAAAACTCTGAGCAATGTACATATTTTGAAAATATAATATGTTGAAGAAATTTCATTTTAATGGTCAAGATAGGAAAATATGTTTTATGAGTTGAAGATTCATACCACCCTCTCTCCTTCTCTACAAATCCTACAAAATAGGGAGAAAATTTTGGTTGAAAGAAAAGTATTTATGACTAGTTCCAAAGTAGACAAAGGGGACTTTTATGTGTCAAATGGCTATTACACTGTGCAATTTCCAGCATGGATTTTATGTCCAGGTCACCCTCAATTCCTTTATTCTCTTGTCCAAATTAAGCCAGACCTTGGCTTCCTGATGCTAGGATCTGCATATACAAGGATGTGGTATTTTCAGGCACAGCCTCCCTCCCTGTCCAGTCATCTGAGCTATGGTCAAGAGTGGTGCACACTGAACTCTCAGTGGGAGAAACTTGGAAAAGTAGCCAGTCATTAAAATATTCCAGTGTTTAAAAATCCATTTTACCCTCACAGCATCTATAATATCTTTAGTAACATATGATGTATAAGCAGAAGTTACATTACATAAATTCCCTGCAAAGTGGAATTTATTGCAATTAGTATCAAAAGACTTTTGGAACTAAGGGGCAGTACAATACCTCGCACCTGTTTTGTCAGCATACCTTATTACGTACACTTTTTCAAATCTGATAAAATGAGTTAAAGACACAAGCACAGTTTTATAACCATGCTGTGTCCTGTCACAGTTCCTTAATGAAGCCACATTTTTAATGTGTCTTTGATCTGTTTTCATGTAAGTGAATACTCATGCTCATATTCTGAACTAAAATATGTGCACAACCTTAATTATAGGATGATATTTTCATATGGATTAAATGCGATAATCAAGGAAAGTATTTGAAAGAGTATCAAGTGTAATCGAAATGAATAGTTTAACTTTTTATTAAATCAGAGCTAAATGTCAATGTATACCATACCTATGTTGCAATTGAAATAATTTATTACTATTCAATGCAATACTATTAATTGTAAAATACTGAAATAAACACCATAATGCTAGGAAATTAATAAAAATAAAACAATTTTGTAGGCAGTAGGATTTGTATCAACTTTAACCATTGAAGAGTTAATGGCAAAACACACCACGGATAGAAGGAACATCACAAATGTGACTGATTTCATTCTCTTGGGGCTGGCGGATTCTGAAGAGACACAGCTGGTCCTCTTCCTGCTCTTTCTCCTCATCTACTTGGTCACAGTGCTGGGGAATGTGGGAATGATACTGATCATTCTCCTGGATCCCCAGCTTCACACCCCAATGTACTTTTTCCTCACTCACCTCTCATTCCTCGATCTCAGCTACTCCAGTGTTGTCACCCCTAAAACCTTACAGAACTTACTGACTTCCACCAAGAATATCTCAATTTGGGGCTGCTTCATCCAGATGTACTTTTTTGTCCTGTTGAGTGGCACTGAATGCCTTCTTCTCTCCTCCATGGCCTATGACCGCTATGTAGCTATCTGTAGCCCTCTGCACTATCCAGCCACTGTGTCTCCAAGACTGTGCTGTGTCCTGCTATCTGGCTCTTATATGATTGGCTTCGTGGATTCCATTGCTGGTGCAGCTTGCATGAGCAGACTGAATTTCTGCAGCTCTAATGTCATCCATCATTTTTTCTGTGACTCATCCCCAGTCGTAGCCTTGTCTTGCAGTGACACTTACGAGGTTGAAATCACTACATTCATTTTTGCTGGCTCCACCCTAGTGCTGTCCCTCATGGCCATATCTGGATCCTATGCATCCATTCTCTCCACTATCCTGAGAATAAATTCCACTGGAGGAAAGCGAAAAGCCTTCTCTACCTGTGCCTCTCATCTCCTGGGGGTCACCATTTTTTATAGCACTCTGATCTTTACTCATTTAAAACCAAAGGAGTCCTACTCCTTGGGAAGTGACCAAGTGGCTTCTGTGTTTTACACAATTGTGATCCCCATGCTGAATCCTCTCATCTACAGTCTCAGAAACAAAGACGTGAAAAATGCTGTTGTTAAAATGGTGCAGAAGAGAGACGTCTGCAGTTAGTATAGTACAGATGCTAAGTATTTCATGTGTCTTTCCTTTTTCTCTTTTTGATTCATTCTTTGGCCCTTTTCTGAAAAAACTTTTTCTTTCTCTTCAAATGTATCACATTATTTAAACAAACATGATCTTGTACATTTCCAGACATGTATTACTAGAACTTCATATTGTGTTATGAAGTATGTTAAATTGATGGTGTAAATTCATGTGATTTTAAGGGCAGCTAACGTGCAAAATGAGAAATTACTTCAAAAGGTATATCATGCAATATTCCATCTGGACTCCAATTTACTTTTACCTGACATTTCAAAATCTATGTTATTGCACTCACAGTACAGAGAATTATGTCAATGCAATTTAGAGCATTGGATTCTAAATCAAACATTCTAAAATTTTGATTCTTGATCTGGCTTCTTTTATCACAAAACTCTCATTATTTCACTGAAATTTTATGTCTCAGAGTTGCTCAGGGTACAAGATAAAGAAAAACTGCAGGATAATCCATCCAATCAGAGGATGAAAGGAGAACTTTCAGAGCAACAGCAATAACTGCTGCTCCTTATCATAGGGCCACATTCCTGTCCCATATTTTGAAGAATGGCCCTTCATGTTTCACCGATTTCTTTTGTTTATTTCAATTTACAAATACACCATTGTTAAAAGTAAACTAAAAGAAGCCCCATCAGGGTTCAGAACACAGTAAAATATTGAAGTCTAAATTGTCAGAATAGCATATGTCCTATTATTGGAAACAATTTGGAAAATTAAGTAAATTATTAAACAAAAGAGAAATATTGTAACAATTATTGATCTTTTTTGGCATATTTTTCTAGATTAGTAGTTGTGAATATGCTTCTATATCTTTCTATATATGTATAATTAATAGTATTTCCTCTTTAATCGTTTTTCATTCTGTAGCCATTATAAAATTTAACCACCAATAATCTTTTTGTAATCCATATTGGTAAAGGAATATTTTCTCAGTGTATGAATGAAGTTGCAATGCTTTGAGCTTAAAAGGGTGGTGACCTTGCCAAGTTCAGTTCATGGCTGAAAACATCACTCACCATCCGTGTTAAGAGAATAACCATCCACGACAGGCCAAGAATCGTCAGCCACCTGCTTCTTGTCATTTCGTAATGTTCTTATTCTTGTAGTACTCTTTAAAAATAAATTATTGAACTTAATGTCTTAGTGTTTTTATATGTTTAATAAGGAAGCACTGCAAGACAAAAACTGAAAATGAATTTAGCATGAGTGACAGTCCATATACTCAGGTTAAGTAGGGAACCAACATTTTATTTTTTAATGTATTATCCATATATTGTATAATTTCAGTTTAAATACTCTTTACTGTGTTAGGTTATTTTATTATTTAAGGCTTCATTTTTCAGCAAACACTTTTTTAAAACTTGTGTAACATGTATAATATTGATTCATTTATTCTAAGTGTGCATTCAGATCAATTACTTTCTGAAATTTTAATTTTTTATAAAACTAAATTTGATTACTTTGAGTATTGAAAGTAAAGTGCAACCTCTGTATTTTAAAATGTAACACTTCAAAATATTTTTGTTAATTTATACTGTGAATTATTGTGTTCAAATAATTCTTATGTGTATTATATTACTTATGAGACTATTATCATGTATTTGTCATCCAACATTTATTTCCATAAAATTATGATTTATTCTGCATTCCTTAACTATAATTTCTACAATCTATATTTTCAGTACACTTGATTTTTGTAGACATTAGAAATAAAAATTTGATGGAAGTTTATTTTATAATACTTTGATTTGGGTCATCTCATCATATAAATGGCTTAGGTAATTCAAAAACTGAAAGCTTTTTGCATTTACAGTTTTAAAATATAAGATGTAAGACATAATTATAACTTATTTTAATTTTTATGTGCTTTTATAATTTAGAAAATTAAAAAAAATAAAACGTAGTTTATTATTTTCTGGTGGCAAGGAGTGTTGATAGAATCTATGAGTGTAGACAACATCTACATGGAGAAAATTCTTTTCTTTTAGTGAAATAAAGACTACATTATTTTCTTAACATTATAGTCTAGAAGCATTTAACAAATATTACTCAATAGGCATAGTAAAAAGGTTTTGACCATAAGTCAAAAATAATTCATGAATCTATTACAAAAATATAGCTCACATCATTACATAGGCACAGGCAAAAGTAGATACAGAACAAGAGGTACAAAGAAAAACGAGTATTCCTGCTTTCACCAAAAAATCAAAAACATACATTTTTTTGTTTTGCTCAATTTTTTTATTGCATACTGAACAGTGTATATATTTAAAGTTATTTTAATGCAATAATATTAAACATTATTCTGCAGCTTATGATATCCAGATTAGTATAAAACATGATTTAAAAAAAATTAATGCAGCATGGTAGAATATGCACAAATGATTTTACCTCTTAAAATATTAATGTATAGAAAACACTCACATTCCATTTTGCTGCTAACTAATCATGTCCCAGACAATAACTTAATAGGTTTTAGAATCAAAACTAAAAAATTTTACCCTTACAGAGCATTTTCATTTATGTGCTATCAACACACAAATTTAATGCTGCAAAACAGAAAACTAACATTTTGTTTCAAGATAAGACTTCATAGTTTTCTCCTGGTATTTTGTGTCTAACAGATTTCTCGTGCATGTTATTAGAATAATTCAATTCTTAACATGGGATGTAATAGGACTGTCTTTCACCACTATTTCCACTACTATTGCAACACTGGGACAAGCATTCCAGTTTAAATTGCTGTGGCAGCGCCCCCTCCCTCTTGGCTTAGTCCTTACTTCCTTTCAAATCACACTGAAGTGGACCTGCTGATTCCCTGCCTGGGACTCCAGTGCTTCTCTAAGGGAACAGGGCACAGCGCCTTCTAAGCGCAGCTCCACTTCCACCTTGTAATAGAGCAGTCCATTGTTAAAGAGAAGAGCAATTCAGACCCTCACTGAATGCCCAGGGACTGCAGAGACCTGGTCCCCTCTGCTCCCATCCCAGAATGTCCACCTCACCCTGTGCTCACTCGGTTTCCCCTTAGGGATCTCCTAACTCTTCCCAGCACCCCTCGGTCCTCGCATGCTCTAGGTTTCTGTTTCTCTTTGTCCTGAAACTTTTTCTCTCAAAATCAGTATTTTTAAATATTTTCCATCTATGCCACTGTATCTGTCAGTCCTCATCCCTCTTCCATGCTTTGTTTTATGTGACACTTCTCTTTTTCCTTCTATGCACCTTGTTCCTGATTTTGCTCTGTGTCTGCTTTTCCCTGTGGTTCTGTGACTGTGAGTGGAGATTTTCTACAGTGCTTGGAGCAGGGCTGGAATAAATGGGAAGCAGGCGAGCAGTGGGGTCATGAACAGAGCACTAAGATGCAGAGTAGAAGCAAGAAGTGGCCTCTTGGCCAGAGCTCTGGAAGGGACTCATGTCCCCCCAGAACTGGGGCACAGCTTTCCTTCTATTTTCACACCTTTGGGATGTGACCACTCAGGTTACAGAAGCAGAAGGGCTGTGAGGGGATCAGGAAATCCTTGGCTGGGTCCCCTAAGACCTGTCCAAGAAGTTCTGGAGTGTCCTTCCCTGTGAGCCATGCTTCCCTCCCATTCCCTTTGGGCTCTGCTTGGAGAGCCTCACACTGGACCCCTGACCAGTGTTCCTTACTGTGCAGTTTTCTGTGGATTGGTGCCCCCGCCCACAGTTGCCCAGTGCACAATGGTGTCTGTGGTGGTGTTGAGGGTGTGTATTGCCATGGCTCATGGTGAAGGGTGATTAGTTGTATCCCTAATCTAAATAAGATACTTTATCAAAGTCTTCAGTTCTCCAAAACCTGAGAATCATGCCCCGAACAGCTCTGCTTGGTGCTAGCCCTTCCATGTGGGGACAGGTACATGACCTATCTATAGCCTGTATCTTTCCTGTGATTTTCTCTCCCATGTGTCCCCGGTCATCAATTTCCAAGCAGTGGTTTGTTGGATTGGACTTACCATGGATCCCTATCTCCCAACCCAGCAGGCAGTTTAAGGCTTGTCTGTTTGGATGGGCTGCATCCCCAGGAAGTTTAGGGCTCATGCAGCTTCACCACTAATGATTTCCATACTGGCCTGTAGCCAAATTATTCTAGTTAACATGTCAGTAGGTGTTTGGTGTCCCCTTGACCTACCCGTAGCCCAGGTGACTGCCCCATAGAATTGAATTATTTTGTTCTAAAGGCCTTATATATTTTTCAGCTGCCTACAGCTGTACTTTCATTCTCTTGGGAGAAAGCATATACTGGATATTGTGGTTTATATCTAGGTGGCCCACTCAGGACTCATGTCATCATGGAGGCAGCTGAATCTAGTGTTTGTGAGTCATTCGCTGTCTAGCACTGGGATTGGTGGTATGAGCACTGCACCTGCCCAGAGGTGAGTAATCCACATACAGTATAAGAGAGGGAAGGAGGTTCACTTTCCTTCTTTTGCCTTTTTGCTCCTGCTGCTTGCAGCCACCAAAAATGGTTGCCCTACAGTTATGTCAACCTGCCTTGGAGCCAACTGAGTATAGACTGAAACCTCAAAAAAATTTAAGCTAAATAAACCTTTCCTTGCTTCACTTTGGGGAACAAGTATTTTGTCTCAACAATGAGAGAAAAGTAACTGACACACTGAATAAACTTGAAACTCCCTGGTGTAAAGATGGGATGAACAGGGAAGTTTGACAGTCTCCAGAAGGCAGCATCTTGTCCATTCTGAAGAAGCTGAGTGCAAATTTTATGTCTGTGTATCCAACACAGTCCTTTATGGTGTGACCCATGATTAGATGCTATTAAGTTCTCCCAACTCAGACTCAACTTTGGGAATTGCACTATGGCATTTATCTCCATTTCATTCTCCCTCTATTCATACTAATGTCTATTTAAAATGTTACATAAGATTATCATTAAAATAACACTTTTTGTATAATATATACCAGTGTCTCCAACTCTTTATAATTTTCTTCATTACTATATTTTTGTGTGTGGCATCACCAGAAAATCACCTAAAGTGATAGTATAACTTTTGTTCAATTTGGTATACAATAAAATATTGATGAATGGTATTTCATTTTTGTGAGTAAATCAATAACACATCACTCAAAAGAAGTAGGTCTGTATCTTGTACAATCAATTATTTATGCAAATCTTCAGGCATTTCCTTAAGAGATTTATTTTTATACACACATGAATAAATTGACTTTTCATAACTATGTGCAAGATTCACAATAATTTATTTTGCCAGATTCTATTCATGTACTTTTTCAGATTCTCCCTTAGCTTCCTCATCTTGAAAAATTAATCCTCAATAAAATATTTTAGATTTAATATTATATTTTAATTTTGTTTATTTAATACAATATCTGATTTGATTAAGTAGAACACAGCAAGTCTTTGCCCACTGAATTCATGACAGTTTTGTTAGCCTCATTGCTTATTGTAGTTTTTCTGTGAATTTTTCTTTTATACAATTAAGTCAAAATCAATAACAGTAAAGCACTTTTCACACACATAGCCTGCAGTTAAAGCAAATCACACTGAGAAACCAGAAGGAGTTTCTGCCCCATCCTCTGAGGCCTCCTATGTCTATTTTTCAGGGGTGAATGCTCAGTTCACACAGTGATGACCAGGGTGTAATCTCTGCACAACACATGAGGGTGCTGGGTAAAAACAGGTGAGGATAATGCTGGACATGGTAGATTTCATCTCATTCAAGGAGTGAGGGACAAGACAATGAATCCACAGGATTACTATAATTCTTCCAATTTCTAAATACACATCTGAATACAGTTTTTGGGCCCAAAGGAAAAATGATTGGGAAAAATGACTATCATTTTGTGCTTTCATTAGTAGCACATATCATGAAATCACTATTATGCAAAAAAATGTTACCAGACCTAGAATGTTCATTTTTCTGTTTGAATTTTTTTGTTTTCTATTTTTTGCTAATGTTTACTCATTATGACTTTGACCAGGTTATACTTTTACATATAAAATATTTGCTGGTGAAAATGCTTTCATTCTTCATAGGGTACAGCCCTAAAACAAGTATCCTTTTGGCTTTCCTTCTCTGCCTCCGTAGTAGAAATTACTCTTTGATAACTTGAATGTGAACATTATTCTTTGCTATTTTACATTAATCTCTGTCAATTTAAGAAGTAATTGAACTTCACCAAAAATTTAGAGTATCATGAGACAGGTTGAAGTGTTTATGTTTTAAAATGTTTTTTTTTTAAAGAAAAGAAAAATGTATACATTCATTTAATATTTGAAATTTTGGCCTTGGAATCTGGCTAATTTGTAATCTTCCTTACAAATCACTCCCCAAGGATGAGCAAATGCTGCAGGATTCTGAATGCACATTGTATGAATCACCCAGGACTCACCAGACTCAGAAGAACCATGTACATGGCTCTGTTTCCATTCACAGTTCTGCCTCAGATTCTTTTCAGAGGAAACTTCCTGATGATTAATGAAGTTTGATTAAGATTTGAACATAATTTCTACAGTGATATATTTTTCCTTAGAATTAAAAAAGATGAATGCCCAAACATAAATAAATGCTACAATATACATATGTACTGTGGAAATTTTCTGCTGCTTTTGTGGTTTTCATATTTTATTTCTGAAAGTAATTTGAGGTTGAACAATTTCTAAACAAATAATACTGGAAGAAGTTTTTGTTTGTTTCAATAACTATCACTCACAGCAAGTATCATTCTTCACACTGGAGAAGATGACATCAGTTAATGAAATGGGTATATTGTCAGAGAAACATTTCCATACATGTATCAGTGGCCTCTTCATGAGTAAAGTTAAGGTTTACAAAACTGGAATCGAAAGCCCATAGTGTCAAAGTATGCAAGTGAATAAGTGTATTACATTCGGAAAATATAATTTTTAAACAAACTTATTTTGAAAGCTTAGGAAAATGCATTGGTGTCAGATTTGAAAATGCATAATGCCCCTCAATACCCCGAAAAATTCAGAAAAAATTTATTCTGTTAGAGAGCAAAGGATGTGTTAATAGCTACATCAAAGGAGACAGGGGCCCTCTATTTCCTAAAATATCTTTCTGCCAAGTCATGCAAGGGTTTTTATGTCCAGGTGATCTTGACCTCCTGGGGCAGCTGTGTGTTATCTCTGCAGAGGAGCCCGGTGTTTTCCAGACAGTGTGACTTCTCTGTGCAGGCACCTGAGTGGAGGACAGAGCAGTGGATATTCCTGTTCCCAGGCAGAGGAAGTTGGAAAGCAAGCCTGTTTTTAAAATCCAAAAGTTGTAAGAGTCATTTTTCTTGGTTACCTTATTTTCAGGAATTTAATATTATGTGAGCTCTATGATACCAACATGCCAAAGTTAAGGCCCCAAAGTGCAATTATTTTAATTAGTGTAAAAAGGCATTGAGAGCTAAAGGACAGGAAATATATATATATATTCATGTGGATTCAATGGACTAATAGAGGAAAGTGATTAGAGTAATATCAGGCTCATGCTGAAAAAAGTCTGTAACCTTTTAAGTAAATGTCAGCTTCTACCTACATCAATATGTGCCAATTACACATTTTTGCTTTTATTTAGTACATGCTTTATTAAATTAAAGAAACACTAAGCCAGATATGGTGGTGCACACCTATAATCTCAGCACTTGGGAGACGGAGGCAGGGGCTTGCTGTGAGCTAGAGGCCAGCCCGGGTTATATAGGAGACTCTGTCTCAGAAACCCAAAGAGAAAAAAGAAGGAAGAAAGAAACACTAAGCTAATTGAGATAAATTCTGGGTCACATACACAAACAAAACAAGTTTGTAGACAGTCTCAGTTTTAAATTTGGTTGTTCAAAATCTTAATATTTGTAGTGGACACCATGGGTAGAAAGAACAACACAAATGTGCTGACTTCATCCTCCTGGGGCTGGCAGATTCTGAAGAGATGCAGCTTGTCCTCTTCCTGCTCTTCCTCCTCATCTACCTGGTCACAGTGCTGGGGAACGCAGGGATGATACTACTCATTTGCCTGGAACCCCAGTTTCACAACCCCATGTACTCTTTCCTCACTCACCTGTCATTTCCCGACCTCAGCTACTCCAGTGTCATCACTCTAGAATCTTACAGAACTTACTGACCTCCTCCAAGAGCATCTCAGTCCTGGGCTGCTTCATGCAGATGTACTTTTTTATCCTGTTGGCTAGCAATGAATCATTTCTTCTCTCATTGATGGCTATGATTGCTCTGCAGCTATTTACGGCTCTCTACTCTATCCAGTCATTATGTCCATGAGACTGTGCCATGCCCTGCTCACTGGCTCCTATCCGGTTTGCTTTGTGGATTCCACAGTTAGTATGATTTGCATGAGCAAACTGCATTTCTCCAACTCTAAAGTCATCAAGTATTCTTTTTGTGTGACACATCCCCAATTTATCCCTGTCTTTCAGTGACACATATGAGGTTGAAATCGTTACTTTCATTTTTGCTGATTCCATCTTAACAGTGTCCCACATCACCATATCTGGATCCTATGTGTCCATTCTCTCCACTATCCTGAAGATTAATTCTGCTGCAGGAAGGAAAAAGGCCTTCTCTCTCTGTGCCTCTAATCTCCTGGGGGTGTCACCATCTTTTACAGGCCTGTAATCTTTGTTTACTTAAAACTGAAGCAGTCCCACTCCTTGGGAAAGGACCAGGTGGCTTCTGTGTTTTACATGATTGTGATCCCCATGCTGAATCCTCTCATCTACAGTCTCAGTAACAAAAAAGGTGAAAGATGTAGTCATTGGAGTCCTGTAGAAGAGAGGGAGCTGCTGTCAATTAAAATAACAGTGGGGGAAAGCATTTACACTTCTATTTTCCTTTTTAAATTGGAAATTCTTTGATCTGTTTTTTAAAAACCAAATTAATTTTTTTGTTATTGTTTTTTTCTTCTCCTGCTCTTCCTCACCCTTACAAAATGATATTGCACAATTACAGGCATATTTTATACTTTTATGTTTCATATGGTAATCATGAAGTATGTGTTAAATGTGTAAGTAAATACATGTGGTTTCATGCACGACTAATGTGCAAGACAAGAAATATATTTGTTACATAAAAACCGCATTACACAATATCCATGCCTACTCTATTTTCAGAGAATTTTTTAATGAAAATATTCTACATTTTCACAAGTCATTCTGCTTACAATGGAAATTAATAATACAAATGTTTTGTGAAATGGCTTTAAAATCAAGATTAAAGCAGTTGTTTTGTAGATCTGCCAACTTTATAGCATACAACTCACACTAATTCACTGAGATTCTGAGAGTCAGCATTGTCTACAGCACAAGATATATAATAATTCTGGCTGATCAGAAGTTGTACATATAACTAGGAGGGCAGTCAGAATGAACAGTGGCTGTTTTCATCAGATGCCATACATTCCTATAATATTTAGCACATCATGCATATTTTTAAATAGTATGCCTTCATATTTTATAAATATTTTGTTAATTGAACATAACAATAAAAGAAAAAAAGTCCAACAACAGACAACAACATGGTTACAACTGAACTCTCACCAAGGTGTCCCTGCACCACACCTGAGACTTCAGAAGCCCCTGCTGTGCTGCAAAGGGGAAAGGGCCATGCTGACATGGCTAAGATCAGAACAAAAGTTAAAATATTATAAAAGACGGCAATTAAAGTACTATCCACCAAAAAATGAAGAGTACAATCTATTCACATCTAAGAAATGATAAAAGTATAAATTGCTTCCTATACTCATTAACTGCAAGGGATTACTACTCATACCCATGAATCAAAATATCAAATTTTACTCTTAAAGGTGTACAAATATGATGAAGGTTGAAATTAGAATAAAAAAGCATTCAATTATTTAGTGAATCAATGATTAAAGAGAAAAAATATACACTATGAATGATCCAGGAGGGAGTGAGGGTAGGGAAAGAGAGAGAGGGTAAAGAAAAACTTGTAACTGAAAATGTGATGATTCATTTCCATTGGTGAAAGATCTATCTCCATATTTCCCATATAAATAATAAAAACTCAAGAGAAATGTGATGACCAAGGAGTTAAAATGGATCATGGTTTAAACTGAAAGGTTTTATACATCCCTGGTTTCACATTGGTTGTGTTTGCAAACAGTTTGCTAAACAATTTCTCTGCCACCATAAATAACACAGAGCCCACATGTGTTTCAATGATAGAAAAGCTTTTCTAGGATCTCCTACTTCATGGCATCTCACTATCGCGTGCCTACTGAGGTGATACTGACCCAGCAATTCAGCATTAGCCTTTCATCCAGAGAAACCTCAACATCACGTGGTAGGCACAAGATGTGATACCGACCTCTACACGTCCAATCCTGATTGTCTCATTATGAGTGAAAATATTTACAAGTAGTGATTTATTTGATCAAATTCATGAGCAATACAGTAAGTAAAAGAAATACTACTTTATCCACCACAACATAGTATCTCCTGAATGTTTTGGATGTGAACACATTTTGCTGGGAGATTCTAATGTATATTCACTCAGAAATTAATATAAAATTTACAATAACTTTACTGAGATTCAAACTGTGCATATTTTCATTCATTCTTTCCTTCCTTACCTAAGATAAATAATACTAAATGAAAAATTTAAGCTTTGCTATTTCGTTTTCATATCTTCTTGCTTTTCTAAAGACATTTGAGCCAGTTACATATAAAAGTAAGTGTCTACTAAATTCATTGCAAAAAACCATATTAGATTTAGGACTAGTTATGTCTTTCTGTACACTTTCATTTTACAAAATAAAAACAGAATTAAGCACACTACCATAGTAAACCACCTTACACAACATGGACTCCACAGCTGGAGCAGGCAACACAGACAGACCAGAATGGAGGACCTGCCCCATCTCACTGAAGTCTTATGATGTCCACTTATCAGCTGGGAATACATGGCTTGCTTAATAGAGGATGGAACATTGTACAATAAGCAGATTATGGTCTGTTTCATAAAATAACCTACAATAGTCACGGTATACTATATTTCAGTTATTGAGTTAGGATGACATTAAATACACAGTATTATCATAATTAGGTGTCACTAGAATTATGCATTGAAATAAATTTTATAGGTGCAAAGGCAAATATTTGGGAGAAATTATTATCTAAACAAAATATTAAAGAGTTGAATCATTTCATGACTTACTTTGAATTGTATTTTTTCAATGTTTTTCTGAGGAAGTCTTACACCTATTGTCAATTCAGAGTTTTAATTATAAAATACTACCTGGTGAAATTGTTATATCTCATCTTTATATTATTAGTTACAAATATATTTCTAGAAATATCTTCTCCAAAAATTTATGACTTGAATGCAAATGTCATTCTCTGCAAATATATATGTGTGTGTATTATATGTCACATTGAGAATAAAAAAAATGTATTTCAGGAAGCAGTTTTAAGGATTATGAAAAACATAAATTCTTTATGGTCTTCCAAAAGTGAAAAAATATTTTGTGAACTTGTCTTTGAACTTTTGTCCTTGGAATCTAGCCAAGCAAATTTCCCTGGGAAACTATGCCCTGGGGATGATTAAACGTTGCATTACTCTGAATTATCATTACATGAGGCACCCTGGAATTATTGTCTGAGGAGGGAAGCCACCATTGTCCTGCTAATATATACAGCTCCTGCCTTAGATTCTTTTCTTGATCAAAAGTATCCATTTAATCAAGAGCTGATCTGAGAAAAATTTACCTTGGAATAGAAAACAATGCACAAAAGCATAACAATAAATTATATCAAGATACAAAAATACGGCAGAGAGATGTTCAGAGGCTTCTTTTTGTTGCAAATTTTTTATCTGGAAATAATTTGAGCTTGATGAGATCCTAGAGAAATAATATTGGAAAAAGTATTTTTTATTATTCCAGTAATTTTGTCTCATGGTAAGTATCATTTTTCAATTTGGAGGGGATTAGATAATATAAAATAAAATGGAAATTTTGTCAGAATAATTGAGATTCATGTTATCATTTAGGTCTTACTTTGAATAATATTAAAATTTGTGAAACTAGAATATAAAGTTGATGAAATCAAAGTCCAGCAATAGTACATAATTTGCAAACATAATTTAAAAATTAATTAGGTAGCTACTGATTATGTTGGCAGAAGATACTGTTAATGGAGTGGAAGGTCCATACTGTCCCTTTTCTCCACAAAAAGTGGCAAAAACTTCCTTTTGGTGGAAGGAACTGGGGGCGGGGCTCTCCCTGTCTCAGCCTTGCATCTTCCTGTGCTCAGCTGCACAGGAGCTTTTACCTCCGACCCCTCCCTGCTCCCTGCTCCTTGGCCTGTTCTAAACCAGACCCTGACCTGCCGGGGCAGCGCTGCGGATCCCACCAGTGGGAGGTGGAGATTTGCCGGGACAGCTACGCCTCTCTGTGCAGTCACCTGAGTGGAGAGGACAGGGCGGACGGTGTCACTCTCAGCACGAGGATGTGAGAAATAGCCTGTCTTTATCACAGCCCTGGGATGCACAGCTCGTTCCAACTTAGAGTTCAGTTTCAAGATTTTTAAGAATAATATGTGGATACAATCTTAATATGTCCAGTAGTGAATTTAATTTGTAATTGTGGCCAAAGAGATTTGAAATATAAAGGACAGTGAGTAATATATGAAAACTGATTTGAAAGTATTTTATCACATATCCTTTATATGGTTTGGAAAAAATAAAGTTACTATCAGAAATAAGTGTGTCTAAGGCATGTGCTTTGCAGTCAAAATATCTTGGTAGAATCACACTGTTAACATGGAATCGCTTGCACTTCAGATGTCACGCTCCGTGCTCTGATCTGATCTATTTTATACAGATCACTCACAGTGTCTTGGGAAAGAGCTTCAGTTGGATTGGACATGTTGACACATGAAAGAATTCCAGAATTTACCAGTTTTATCCTTTAAAATATTAGCAATAAATGTGAGTTTACACCCATATCTACACATGGAAATTACATTTTCTCACTCATATTCAACAAAGTCACTGCTATCTCTGGAATAAATAAACTATATCATTAAAGAAATTGTGATTCACACCATGAAATATTTTTGATGTCACTCAGGCTAAGTATCTGATGAAATTACTCAACAGATAATCGCAGCAGACACCATGGGTATATGGAACTGCTCCAATGTGTCTGACTTCATCCTCCTGGGGCTGGCAGATTCTGAAGAGATACAGCTGGTCCTCTTCCTGCTCTTCCTCTTCATCTACCTGGTCACAGTGCTGGGAAATGCAGAGATGATAATGATCATTCGCCTGGATCCCCAACTGCACACTCCCATGTACTTCTTCCTCACTCACCTGTCATTTCTCGACCTCAGCTACTCCAGTGTCATCACCCCTAAGACCTTACAGAACTTACTGACTTCCTCCAAGAGCATCTCAGTCCTGGGCTGCTTCACTCAGTTGTACTTTTTTATAGTCTTTGGTGCTGCTGAATGCCTTCTTCTCTCCTCAATGGCCTATGACCGCTATGTAGCTATCTGCCGCCCTCTGCACTATCCAGTCATCATGTCCACAAGACTGTGCTGTGCCCTGCTTGTTGGCTCCTATGTTACTGGTTTTGTAGATTCTACTGTTAATGCCATTTACATGAGCAGACTGCATTTCTGCAACTCGAATGTCATCCATCACTTTTTCTGTGATTCATTCCCAGTTTTAACCCTGTCTTGCAGTGACACTTATGAGGTTGAACTCATTACATTCATTTGTGCTGGTTCCAATTTAATATTTTCCCTTATCACTATATGTGGATCTTATGTGTCCATTCTCTCCACCATTCTGAAAATTAATTCCACTGCAGGAAAGAAAAAAGCCTTCTCTACCTGTGCCTCCCATCTCCTGGGGGTCACCATCTTTTACAGCACCATGATCTTTACTTACCTGAAACCAAAGGAGTCTTACTCCTTGGGAAAGGACCAGGTGGCTTCTGTGTTTTACACGATTGTGATCCCCATGCTGAATCCTCTCATCTACAGTCTCAGAAACAAAGAGGTGAAAAATGCTGTTGTTAGAATGGTGCAGAAGAGAGAGGATTCCAAGGTTAGAAACAAATAAAATCACACTCTAGTCCTTTACACTTGTGCACTTGCTTATATTATTTTATTTTTTTTCTGAAAATTCTTGAGTCACATATGGAATATAGTGAATCTTAGTTTCTTTATTTGTTTCCCTCTCCAGAAGCCCTGGGTCTAACAAATATGATCTTGAATACTTTGACATGTAAATTCTACCAAGTTCATAGTGGAACTTAGTATTATCCTGATTGACCCGTTAAAAGTAATATCTGAAAAACCTGTATTTAATGGAAAAAGCTTTGTGCAAAATGAGAAAAATTTTAAAATATATCAATGTAATGTATCTAGATATTTAAATATTATAATGAAAAAGTAGTTCAGTTATTGCATTTCACTCTGTTCATAGTGATTATCAGCAGCAATATTTGGGGCAATGAGTTTCTTTTTTATTTTTTGGTACTAGGATTCGAACTCAAGATCCGGCACTAGCCAGGCAGGTGCTGTGCCACTGAACTATATCCCAGACATCGTCTCATTTTAACTCACACTAATTCATTGAAATAAAATTCAGTATGCTCATTTGATCATGATTTATAATACTGTCATGTCATTCTGATAAGAAAATGGATGTGAAACTTTTAGAACAATACAATTAATGCCTGCCATTATCACCAGATGAATTGGATTCCTGTAATATTTTGATATAATATTTACTACATATATCTGAACGGGTATCCTTTATGTTTTACAAGTTACTTTTGTTGAATTTCATTTACAGACAAATAGCTAAATAAGGCAGCAGTTCCTGATTTTGGATTCTGAATGAGATAATACATTGAAGTAGAACTAAATTATAAGAAAGTGATATATTTTAATGTTGAAGATAGTTTCAAAAATAATTACCAAAGAAAAGAATTATTTTAACTATTGTTGCCAGTACTTTTTCTAAGTCAGTGATTGCAAATATATATATATATATATATATATATATATATATATATATATATATATATATATATATATTTAACATAATTCCTGCAATTCCTTATACAATCTTTGGTGATTTAAATCTAATAACCTGCAAGATGAACATGTGTTCAGTATATGAGCAAGATTAAGACTATCATTGCATAGAGTTTTGAGGCTGATATGTTGTAATTTGCAGTGTAAAATCGGTGAGCAGTACCAGCAGGTAGGAGCATTCCTGGGAGCCATGCTCAAGCCTCCCCTTTCTGTGATGTGACAATGAGCCTCTGCCAGCTGCTTCTTTGCCTTTCTCTGGATGATTCAGGTTTGTAGTGCTCTCCAAAAATAAATTAAAAACTATCGCGCTTGCCTCATTTGTTACACTATTTAAAGAAAACTGATGCAAAGGAGATTTGACAATGAATTTAAAATATGGGGAATTCCATGAGCTTAGAGAAAGCAGAGAGTAAAAATTGCCTTTTTAAAGAAAGTTTTATTTCTACATTTATAATATCATTTTAAAATTTATCTTTGGAATTTTGAAGTTTTATTTATAATGTAAGTTCCATTTTCCAAGTAACCTATTTATTTAAGCTTTGTAATAATGACTATATTGGTTGTTTCGACGATGAGACAATGTCTGGGACATAGTTCAGTGGCACAGCACCTGCCTGGCTAGTGCCAGGTCTTGAGTTCGAATCCAAATGTGTAATTATAAAAATTTTTAAATTTAAGGATTTTTTTGTTCAAAAAAATCATTATCTTGAGTCAAAAGTTCAATGTAACTATTTTAAGAACTAAGATTTATCAAAGTTTAGTAGTTTAAGACTGTTAATTCTTTCATACAAATATTTTAAAATGTATTCTATTTCTCAAATTTCCAAATTGATGATAAAACTATACATTTTCTTATGTCAATATTACTTCAAATACTTATTGACTCTACCTTCAATGTCTGTCTCTTATGGAATCATATTTGTAGATATTCCTAGTTATATTTCTTTGTGATTAGGGGTAAGAATTTAATAAATATTTTTTTCTCAATATATTGTTATGGATCCTCTCTCATCATATAAACATCTTAGTAATTTCATATATTTATGGGCTCTCTCCATTGTCCAATTTCCACTCTCTGATATTTTTATATGGCATAGTTTAGCCTTATACTTACTTATATGTAGTTTTATGATTTAGAATGTATATTCTGTCAGTTTTTGTTGGCAAATCCATCAACAGAATATGTGACTTTGTAAACAACTTTTAGGCTAAAGAATACTTTAAGTTTTAATTAAATAAAGACTAACTGATTTTCTTTATCATATCAGATGCAAGGCCTTTATATTGCATTACCAGATAAATATAAGTGATCTATTGGCCTATTGGAAGCATGCAGACTAAACTGAGAAGCACATAGTCCATGCACCCAGGAGCAAGGGCTGGGTATTTCAGGAACTTGGGTCCATGGTTGGGATCTGCACACAGATTATGCAGACACTGTTTTTCCATCACCCCCATTCCCTAAAGCAGAGAAGATTAAAGTGTCAGGTGTGCCCTCACAGGGAGGAATAACCCCTGCGTGTGTGTGTGTGTGTGTGTGCACATGAGATTGTGTTAGAATGACGCTATGCTTTTGTTGCTATAGGCTGTCATCTTGTTGCTCATGTTCCACTGTGGCCAGGGTGGTTTCGTGTGGTTCCCTAACAGCTGAGTGCAGGGCTGTGCACCACAGCTTTGCTGAGCAGCTCATCAAGGTTTCAAACTTAGCCACAAGGAATTAAAGAAATTTTGCTGAAAAGTAAAAACAAACAAACCAAGAAAAAAACCCTTATTTGGAAGAAAGGAGGAAAGCAGAAAGCAGGGGACAGAGAGCTTCCCTGTGTGATGTCAGTGGGGGACTTAGAAAATAGTAATATCTCTCTCCACTTCCTCTTCAGCTTTCCTTAGTCAAAATGATAAAGAAGCTGTCTCTGAGGGTCCAAAGTGGAACTTGTCACAACCTGATTGCTTCTCTGCACTGTCACTGATGGATCCCAGGCCCTAAAACCCTAGGCAGGGGTTGCACTGTCCAAGTTCACATTCCTAGGTGGGCCAGCTTGTCCTTACCAGGGCCTTATTACTGGAATTTATAGTTTGCTTAGGAGGAAAATTACTCAGAAGTCACAGAAATCAGAGTTAGTGGTTAAATATCCAGTACAGTAATATACTGACCCTAGAGTGAGAAAATAAGTATATATATATATATATATATATATATATATATATATATATAGTCTCCTCCTTACTGGAGGTAAGGAGCAGCAGATCTCTGGCTATGTTCTATGAGTCCTGCTTGCTTTCTCAATGCTCTGTGTTTCACCCCTCTCTGGTCTTGACAATTGTTCTCTCCAGTAAAATTTTGACTCTTTCTACTACTTAGGATTAGCCCAAATTCCTAATGAGGCCAACCTCTCCCTACACACCCCTTTCTCCTACATAGCACTGCAAGATACACACACTGGCTAGTTCATTAATTGCATTTTGTCTCTTTATATTTTTTCTCACTTTCCAACTATATTTCTTTCCTTTCTCTTTTTAAATCTTTGTCATCTCAAAGTCTTTCAAATATCCCCTCATCCTTTTTTCTTATGCATAGACATTAGAATTGAGGCCCATCTCCTCCTAGCCTGTTGTAGCTTATTACTCTCTCTTTCTGTGCCTGGGTAATGAAACACTTGCAGAATTTTTCAAAGATGTTTTAAATTACATGTTGATATATGGTTTTGATATGGTGATGAAACAGGACCTCCAAATATTCAAATAATGTAAGGGAGATAGTTTAATTCCCAAACCACTGGATGTCTGATATGAATGAATTCTAAGGAACAATGGAGGTTAAAAGCAGGAAATATTTATTGGTGGACTGGAAACTTCTGCATAAGAGACACAGGAGTGGTCAAGTGTGAGAGGCTGAGAACCCCAATTCACAAGGGGAGCTCTCCAGAGCAAAGTCATGAGATGTATACAAAGGAAGACAAACTATGATGAACTGGTAAGATTGCAAGCATAGTTGTTTAGACAATAATTATCCAATGGGAAACAATTCACATAGCAAGTCTACAAAGAGCGAGGGCCTTTCCTGGAAGGGGTGGCTGTCTCCACCCAGGTGAATTATGCTTATTTAGAATATCAGTCTTTAGTGTTTAACCTTAAGGCAAGTATGGAGGTGTATGTTCTCTTTGCATCTCTTGTCTTGAGGTCTGCCTGCATGGAATGCAGCTCTGCCCCCATTTGCCATGTGTTCGCATCTTTTGCACTGGCCCCAAGGGCCCAGCCTACAGTATCTCTGACTGCTTATGATACATCTAACTAACTTAACAGCTTATAATAGCTTGTTCTTTCATATTGATATTACTGTGGCTATTCCCTCCTTAAAAACTTAAAAGTGCTATGAATTCTGCCAAATGAGTAGCAAGGGGCTGACTGCATGTTTTCATGCTGGTGATATAGCAGAATGAAACTCCCAACCTACAAGATATCTGGTAAGACTCTATGTTCTCTAAAATCGAAGAATGAATTTTAGAAACAATGGAGGATAAGAATGTAATGTATTTATTGAGATAAAGACAGTTTCTTTTGGAGAGACAGAAGGGGTCCTGAGTGGGTTACCAAAGAGCCTATCTTTTCCAGGGATTTTTATAAAGCAAAACCACAAAGTGAAGTGAGTCCAAAATGGAGGAAAACAAGAATTTGCAAGGCAGGAATCCAAATTCTTTTAAGAATCAATTAGCAAACATGCATTTGAGATTCTAAATCAAACTTTTTGTTATTGCAGTCTCTACATTACTTTGATTGGATGTCCAAAATGGATTCACACATGTTTATTGGAAGAAGCAAAATTTGGCAGCAGAATTTGCACACAGAATTTCTCTAAACCTAAAGCAACCCTGTTTTCTGGCACACAGCCATGACTACATTATGGGCACAATTCTTTGTGGTAAATAAAAAGCATTCAGAGTCCCAGTTCCTTCAAATTCAATTTCCAGGACCTGCTATTGTAAGAGGGTTTCTAGAAGAAAGAAATAACCTAAGTGTGCAATATTATTGCTTATTGCTATATTATAAAATTCAAAACATTTCCAGGATTGCATATTCATCCTTTAGAAATTTTCATGGACACCAGAGTTCCAAAAGTATTCAAGAAATATTTTTGTCAAGCTTATCATCTACAATGGCAGTGTGCTGTTGTCTGACATTAAGCATAATAAATATTACCTATGTAATGAGAAGGAAAATGAGAAATTAGGATGATGTCTTTTAAACTAATAAACTAGTGTTATCAACAAATTCATAAAGTATTTCTGTTCATGTAACTTTCAATAAACCTCAAGGATCATTTTTTTTTATTTTAAGAAAGAAAAGAAAATTTCAAAAAAAAAATAGAAAAAGAACAAGAAGAAAAGTAGAATACAGAGTTCAAAAAATTAACATCATAAAATTGCTAGTTGATACATTACATATTGTTAACAATAGTTGTGAAAGTTACAAAATCAAAGCATAAAAAGGGGCTAGACACTCAAACATTGACAGTACAAACTCTTCTGTTCAATGATCTAACAAAAGGTCCATAATATGGTCATGTATTTTACATACTATAGAAACTGTTATATCCTTTAGAGCAATTTCCTTCCCTTTCACTTTTACAATATCTATTATATCTATTATACTTTTATATCTATTATACTTTTTGGATACCATTATTCTGTCCATTCTTATTCTTTTTTATAATAGAGTGACAATGTGATATTTAGTAATGTGAGTCTTGTTTATTTCACTAATGAAGATATTCTCAAGTTGCCTTCATTTACTGATGAAGACCTCAAGATCACCCTTTTTTATTGCTGTGTATTATTCCACCACATAAAAATACAACTTTTTTTTCATCAGCTCTGTTGTTAATGGGGATTTTTGTTGTTTCCATGATTTAGCTGTCACAAATGATGCAGGTATAAACATGGGTGCATCTAAATCACAGTGACATGACCTTTTCAATTTTTTTGGGAAAATACCCAGGAGGGGAATAGCTGGATTGGATGGAACTTCCAATCCTAGTTTTTTGAGGAATCTCTATACTGATCTCCACAGTGGCTGAACCAGTCTGCACTCCTATAAACAGTGGAGAAGTGTTCCTTTTCCCCCACAGCCTCACCAGCATTTGTTATCAGTTGTTTTCTTGATGGTGGCCATTCTTTCCAGTGTGAGATGAAATCTCAATGCTGTTTTAATTTGCATTTCTCAAATGACCAGTGATGGTGAACATTTCTTCATGTATTTATTTGCCATTTGTATATCTTCCTCTAAGAAATGTGTGTTCATCTCAGATGCCCATTTTTGGAGAGGGTCTTTGAATTTGGGGGGCTTGATGTTTTTCAGTTCTTTATATGTTCTGGATATAAGTCCGTTGTCTGAGGGATTGTTGGCTAAAATTCTTTCCCACTCTGTGGGTATTCTTTTCACTTGGTTGGTGATTTCTTTTGAAGTGAAAAACCTTTTTAGTAATATGAGATCCCAGTTGTTGATTCTTTGAAGTGTTTTCCATGTAGTTTGCATTTTATTCATGAATTTTCTCCCTACCCCTATGTCTCTAAGCTTTTTACCTACTTTGTCTTCCAGTAGATTTAGTGTTTCTGTTTTAATATTTAGATCCTTGATCCATTTTGATTTTAGTTTAGTGTATGGTGATAGGCATGAGTCTAGTTTCAGTCTTTGACATGTAGAAAGCCAATTTTTCCAACACCATTTATTAAAGAGACTATCTTTTTTCCAGTGAACATGTTTTTGTCAAATATCAGGTGGCTGGGTGTCTTTGTAGTTGTGCTTGCATCTTCTAATCTGTTCCATTTATCCTCAGGTTTATTTCTTTGCCAGTACCATGCCAATTTTATCACTGTGGCTTTGTAGTATAATTTCAAGTCAGGAATTAAGATGCTTCCTGTCTTGCCTCTGTTGCCCAGAATTGCCTTTGCCACTCTAGGTTTCTTCTGTTTCCAAGTGAATTTTAGGAATGTTTTGTCTAGATCTGTGAGGCATGTTAATGGTATTTTTATTGGGGTTGCATTAAATCTGTATAACAGTTTTAGGAGTATGGCCATTTTCACAATGTTAGTACTTCCTAGCCAAGAGCAAGGAATATCCTTGAATTTTCTAATATCCTCTTCTTTAGAGTAGTATAATTTTTGGTATATAGATCTTTTATATTCTCAATTACGTTGATTGCTAGGTATTTCATTTTTTAGATGCTATTGTGAAAGGTGATATGTCCAGAACTTCCCTCTCAGTGAGTTTTTTGTTTGTGTACAGGAATGCTATTGATTTTTGAGCATTGATTTTTGTATCCAGTTATGCTGCTGAATTTTTTTATTACCTCTAGTATTCTTTTTTATTTTTGTACCAGGGATCGAACTCACAACTCTGTGCTTGCAAGGCAGGCACTTATGCCAGTGAGCTAAATGCCCAGCCCTCTGGTAGTCTTTTAATGGAGTTTTTGGGGGTCTTCTATGTAGCATATCATGTCATCTGCAAATAACGTTAATTTAACTTCTTCTTTTCCTATTTTTATACCTTTTATTTCTTCCTCTTGTCTGATTGTTCTGGCTAATATTTCCAGAGCTATATTGAATAGCAGTGGTGATAGTGGACATCCTTGTCTTGTTCCTGACTTTAGTGTGAAGGCTTTCACTTTTTCTCCATTTAGTATAATGTTGGCTGTTGGCTTGTCATAGATGGCCTTTATGAGATGGAGGTACATACAGTCTATTCCGAATTTCTGTAGGGTTTTTATCATGAAAAATTGTTGGACTTTATTGAAAGGTTTTTCTGTGTCTATTGAGATGACCATGTGGTTTTTATTTTTGGCTCTGTTGATGTGGTGTATTACATTTATTGATTTGCATGTGTTGAACCATCCCTGCATTCCTGGAATGAACCCCACTTGGTTGTGGTGTATAATCTTTTTATTATTTATTTATTTATTTTTTAAATGTTTTTTTATTTAAAGAGAAAAAAACAGAAAAAGGATAGAAATATTACAGAATTTCAAAAAAAGATAAACAGTAATAAATCACTAGTTGATAAATTACATGTTGTTCTTTTAGAAATAGTTGTTCAAATTACAAAATTAAAGCACACAAAGTGGACACTCAAGCAGTGAGACTGCAAAGAGATCTGTTCAACAGTCTAACAAGAACTTGGAAATATGGTTATCAATCTTATGCACTTAAATACACATGCAGTTGTATCTTTTATAGCACTTCCTATTTCCTCATTTTTACAATAGCAATTATACATTTTTAAAGGTGTATAATCTTTTTAATGATTTGCTGCATTCTATTTGCCAATATTTTATTGAGAATCTTTGCATCAATGTTCATTAGTGAGATAGGTCTGTATTTCTCCTTTTTGGTTGGGTCTTTCTCTGGTTTAGGTAATACTTGCCTCCAAGAATGAATTAGGGAGGACTACTTCTCTTTTAATTTCATTGAAGAGTTTAAGGAATATTGGCAATAAATCTTCTCTAAATTTTTTATAGAATTCAGCTATGAATCCATCACGACCTGAGCTTTTCTTTGTTGGTAAGATTTTAATTACTTCTTTGATTTCAGTAGCCGATATTGGGTTATTCAAAATTGCTATATCTTCTTAGTTGAGCTTTGGTAGTTCATATGTTCCTAGAAATCTGTCCATTTCCTCTGTGTTTTCTACTCTGTGAGTAGAGATTTTTAAAGTAGGTGTTCATAATCTTTGGAATTTCCATGGGATCTGTAGTAATTTCCTTCTTTTCAATCCTTATTGTGTGGATTTGAGTTTTTTTCTTTCTTTTTCTTGATAAGGTTGGCTAAGGATTTATCAATTTTGTTTATTCTCTCAAAAAACCAGCTCTTTGATTCATTAATTCTTTGTATTGCTTTTTAGTTTCAGTTACATTAATTTCTGCTCTAATCTTTACCATTTCCTCTCTTCTATGAGCTTTAGGTTTAATTTGCTCTTCCTTTTCTAGAAGCTTGAGATGTAGCATTAGATTATTTATTTGTGTTCATTCCATTTTCTTGATATGACTATTTATTGCTGTATATTTCTCTCTTTGGACTGCTTTCATTGCATCCCATAGGTTACAGTATGTTGTATCTGCATTTTCATTGTATTGTAGATACTGTTTTATTTCCTCTTTAATTTCATCTGTAACACACTGGTTTTTCAGAACATTGTTGTTTGATTTCCATGTATTTATGTAGGTTTTGCAGGGGTTTTTGCCATTGATTTCCAATTTTAGTGCACTATGATCAGATATTATGCATGGGATAATTTCACTCCTTTTGTATTTAGTTAAGAATGCTTTATGTATAAATATATGGTCTATTTTGGAGAATATCCCATGTGCAACTGAGAAGAATGTATACTCTGGTGTGGTTGGGTGTATCACTCTGTAAGCATCCATTAAGTATATTAGCCCACAAGTTTGACTCAGGTCTATTATTTCTTGCTGACTTTTTGTCTAGTTGACCTATCTCTTTGTGAAAGTGGGGTCTTAAAATCTCCTATTACAATTGTGTTCTTGTATATTCGGTATTTCATGTCTGTTAGTATTTGTCTTATATAGTTGGGTGCTCCTGTTATTGGTGAATATATATTTATAATTACTACTTCTTCCTCTTATAATTTTCCACTAATAAGCATGCAGTGTCCTTCCTTATCCCTTTTAATCCTTTTAGCTTTGAAGCTCATTTAGTCTGCAAACAGAATAGCTACCATTGTTTTTTTCTGGGTTCCTAATGCATGGATTACTGTTTTCCATCCTTTGACTTTTAATATATGAGTTTCTTTCTGAGTCAGATGTATTTCTTGTATATAGCATATTGTAGAATCCTGTTCCTTGATCTATTCCATCAACCTGTTTCTTTTGATAGGTGAATTGACCCCATTTACATTTATGGATATCACTGATATGTACTGGCTTGACTTTGTCATGTTGTGTTCCTATTGTTGGTTTCCTGCTCTTCTCCCTTGTGTAATTTCTTATCTAGCCTGGTGGTTTCTTCCTGCTGCTATTCTGGAGATTGTGGTCATTTTTATCTCTATCTATGATGTCTTTCAGCACTCTTTCTAAAGTTAGTTTGGTGGACATGAATTTCTTCAGTTGTTCTTTGTCATGGAAGTATCTTGTTTCTCCATTAAATTTGAAAGACAGTTTTGTTGGGTGCATCAGTCTGGGTTGAAAGTTGATTTCTTTTAGGGCTTGAAGAACTTCACTCCAAGCTTGTCTTAACCTGAAGTTCTGTGCTGAGAAGTCTACCGTAAATCTACTAGGCTTTCCTGGATAGGTGAGTTGTTTCTTTTCTCTGACAGCCTTGAGTATTCTGCTTTTATGCTGTATGTCTGAGATCTTAATTATTATATGTCTGGGTGTAGATTTATGTTGGTTGTGACTGTTTGGTGTTCTATATGCCTCACTTATTTGTGTATCAGATTTTTCCCAATGTTTGGGAAATTTTCTGCCATTACTTCTGTGAACAGCTTAGGTATGTCCTTGTGTTGTTTCCTGCCTCCTAACTGATATCTATTAATCTTATAGTGTCTCCTGGCATCATCTTGAAGTTGCTGAATTGTTAATTCATGCTGATTTGTTGTTTTTATAAGTTCTACCCTTTCATGGTCATCATCTGCAATCCTGTCCTTAATGTCCAAAATTCTATCTTAAGCTTCATTTAAATGGTTTTGCCAGCTTTCAGTACCATTTTTTGTTTGTTAGATATCTCTTAGAATTTGTTTCATGGATTCTGCTTGTTTTCTGCATTGTTCATTCAAAGTTTCAATCAATTTCCCATGCTCCTGTATTTTTTAATCTATTTCTTCTCTAGCTATGTTGAGCAACTCACTACTAAGGTTGTTATTTTTGTCCTTGCATAAGACATTATTTCTAATTTGAGTTCCTCTATAGCCTCATGGATTTCTTTCATTACTTCATTTGCTATCTTTTCAGAGATTTCTGGTGTATGACTTTTAAAGTGCTTTATTTCATTGTTGCCTGTACTTGTTCCTGATGGACTAGATATTTGAGATTGCATTATTCATTTTTGTTTAGTCATTTTAATCTTTGAGTAAATATCTGGTCTTTCTACCCTAATAGTCATGGCTGTCTGTATGTGAGTTTTAGGGTCCTACTGTGTGGTTGATGTTTGTCAAATTATTGGGTACCACAATGAAGAGGAGATCCAGTTACCTGAATTCCTCCTACAGGGCTTGTTGGGTTAGTCCTTTATTTTTTCTGGGCTAACTAGCCTAGAAATATTGATGTAGGGCAACTCTTAGTTTCTGCTGCTGTTATATCTTCAGGTTGTTGCAGGTCACCAAATCTCTCTGGCTATATTTTTTGTGTCAGCTGAGGCCCTACTGTGTCACTGGGGGTCTCATAAGCTCTTTTAATTTTCTCTAAGTTTTGAGGCAGCATTATTGGCAGACTCCTCAGCCTGTGTGATGTTCTCTGTATGGGGGAGGGGATTACCCACTCTCTTGCCAGGTTTGCCAAGGTCTTACAGTTGCAGGGAGTTTCACTTCTGCTCCTATTTACCCACAGCAGACCTGTATTTTAGGGGCAAACTCACCACACTGACTGGGGCCTGCTAAGTTCTTCTGTTTGGTTTAGGGGTTCCTGAGTCTCTCATCCAGCCAGCACAGCAATCCACTACAGTCCAAGATTCTGGGACAAGGGGTTATATCCAAAGATCAACTGCAATAGTAGGTCCAGGAGATAGATGGGTTCCCTAAGGGGTGGGCCCAGTGGCGGCACTCAGAGATAGTTCATGGTTCAGTGGTCTTCTGTGTTGTTCTTGTGGAAAGGTGGGCCCAGTGGTGGCCTTCTGTGGCAGCTCAGGCTTGCAGCAAGCTTCTGTGATGTTCCTGGTGGAAGAGCAAATGAATGCATTATTATCAGAGTTGCAGGTGCATAGTGCCTCCTGATGACTCAAAAAATGTGGGGAAAATATATTTTAGTGAAAAGAAAAGGGCATATTTTTGTGGAAAGAAAAAGGTATATTTTGGTCAAAGTCTCTGTCTCCTCAGATTCTCTTCTGCAAGGGCTTTCATGTCCAGGTGACTACAAGTTCCCTCCCTCCCTCATCTGAATTAAACCAGATCTTATCTCCCTGGGGTCACATCTGAATATTGTTTTCAGAGGGTCATGATATTTTTCAGACAGAGCATTTATTCTCTGTACATTCATTTGCCTGGAGGAGATAAAATGTATTCCTACTCATTCAGGGGAAGTTAGAGAAGCAGCCTATTAAAAAATAAAAATTTAAAGCTTCATTTTTATGTGTAGTATGTTTGTGTATGCTTATAATCCCAGCACTCAGGAGACTGGGGGCAGGAGGATTTCAGCAAGTTCAAGGGAAACTCTATCTCAAAATAACACACACACACACACACACACACACCATTTTTGTCTCTCCCACCATTTTTCCAGGAATTTAATAATAATGTGACTCACCTATGTCCCCAGAGAGACATATATAATAAGATGCTGAGAGCAAAGGGACAGCGAAGAATATACTTAAAAATGGTTTTAATCATAGACAATTATATATCTTTAATCACAGTTGCTAAAACAAGTTCTGATCAGGAATGTAATATTGCAAGTCTGGAGGGAAAAAAACTAGGTGGCATGAGAGTCAACACCGAGCTGCCATCTAGCAGAAGTGATCGATGACAGTCCTTATGGTACAATACTTTCCTGAAGGGTGAATGTTAATCATAAAAGGGATTTAAAATTGTAATCAGTTTCTAGCTGAAAACAAGATATATGCCCATCCAAGAACGTCTACCTTACCATGCACTTCCTGTGTTTCCCTTTTGCTATCTCCTAATTTTTCCCTGCACTCATGGGTTCCCTACCCCTGTGCTCTAGAAGGTTTCTGTTTGTTTGTCCTGAAACTTTTTCTCTCAAAATCCATATTTTTATATGTTTTCCATCCACACAACTGTATTTCAGTTCCCATCCCTCTTCCTTGCTTTGCTTTATGTGACACTTGTTCTCTTTCTCCTTCTATGCACCTTTTTCCTGCCTTTGCCCTGTGTCTGCTTTTCTGAGGGGTCCTGTGATTCTGTGAGCTGAGATTTTCCACAGCCCTTGGAGCAAAGCTGGAATAAATGGAAAGCAGGACAGGAGTAAGTTCCTGATTGAAGCACCAATCACAGAGTAGAAGCCAGAAGTGGCCTCTTGGCCAGGGCTCTGCAAGGGACTCATGTCCCCCCAGAGCTGGGGCACAACTTTCCTTCTATTTTCACTCTTATGCATTGTGACCATCCAGGTCACAGAAGCAGAAGGGGTAGTGAAGGAGCAGGAAATCCTTGGCTGGGTCTCCCAGGACCTTTCCAAGAAGCTCTTGAAGGACCTTCCTGTGAGCTGCGCTCCTATCCCATTCCCCTTTGGGCATTGCTTGGAAAGATTTGCACTGGACTCCTCACCTATGCTTCTTTCTGTGCAGTCTTTTATGGATTGGTGCCCCTGGCCCACAGCACCTGAGAGGCCATTCTCTGGTCTTTGAGGTCTCTGTCATGGTGTTGAGGGCTTGTATTGCCATAGTGCATGGTAAAGGGTGATTAGACATGTTCCTAATATAAATAAGACTTTCCTATCAGAGTCTTCAATTCCCTGAGACTGAGAACCATGCCCCAAACAGCTCTCCTGGGTGCCAGCCCTTCCATGTGGGGACAGGTACATGAGGTATGTAACACCTGCACCCTTCTTGTGATTTTCTCTCTTACATGTCCCTGGTCATCTCATTTCTAAGCAGAGGTTGGTCAGATTGGTTTTACCAAAGATCCCTCACTCCCTGCTAGCAGGAAATCTGAAGCTTATCTGTTTGGATGGACAGAATCTCCAGGAGGTTTAGGGCTCATGCAATCTCACCAATAATGATTGCCATGTGGGTCTGTAGCCAAATTATTCTGGTTAACATATAGGTGGGGTTTTGGTGTCCTCATGATCTACCCTTAGACCAAGTGACTGCCCTATAGTATTGAATTATTTTTTCTCAAATGGCCATTTATCATCTTTACAGCTGCCTATAGATGTGCTTTCTTTTCAGCATGCTCCTGGTTACACCAACCTCCTTCCAGAAAGAAAAAGAAAGAAAGCTCTGCTTTCTTATCCACTATATACTGGATAGCCACATAGATCTCCCAGTGTAAATGTTGGAGGAACATGGAGAGCTTAACAGTCCCCAGAAGGCTGCTTCCTGTCTACCCTGAAGGGAGTTGAGTGCAAACATTTTTACTGGTATACAACACAGTCCTTTAAGGGCTGACCAGTGGATGGATGCATAAGTTCTCTCAATCAGAACTCAAGTATGAGAATTGCACTATGGGATTTAACCCTGTCTTCTTCCACCACCATTCTGGAGTCTTGCTCCTTTTATTGTAAAACCTTTTCCTCAGCAAGTCATCTTTTTCTTGGGGTTGGTGAAATCTTTTCCACAGTGGGTTAGAGACCACGTCCCAATTATGTTAGTTTTCAAAAAGTAGGTGTTGTTCCCTGTTTGCTAGGGCTTTTTTCTTGTGATTATCCTTAGACATCTTTGTTGAACCTAATGTAATAGTTGTATGTTTCCTAGGGTCTCATTTATTACTCTCCCAGAGCCATTGGTCACCCATAAGCATTCCTCCACATACATAGCATGAAGTGACATTTAACAAATAGGCCAAGCTCTCTGCAAATCCCATGAAAATATTATAAGTCCCTTGGGTGAACTGATGTGAAAGTCAAGAGTATTCCTTGTTAAAGGAATAGAAACCCTGGAAACTAGATGCACTTAGGATGAAGCTTTGCTTCAGGAGAAATGGATTACCTCAGGGTCAGTCTCTTTACCATCATTCTGGAGACTGGATTTTTCCCCCTTTTTTTTTACTATTTGTTCTGGTGGTCACTGATTGCAAGCTCAAGTGAGTTGCATTGCCCTTAGCAGCAGTAAGGGGGAGTTTCACCTTTCTTTAGGGTCCCTTACTCTGCCCAGTAGCACTGATAGCCTAAGACCAATTGAAGGCAGTAGTGCTCATCTGGGAGGAACAGGGCTCCTCCAGCCCAGGTGATCAATGAACATATACTTGTTCTCAGGGGCACTATTTTCCCCATCATGGATCTGTACATGTGTACCCATTGTGTGAGTTATATAGAGATTTATGGGCTTCAAAGGCCAGGAGACCTGGGGAATATAAATTTAGTGGTCTATTCTGATCACTGCAATTGTATGTTCCACTCCAAGTTCAAACCAACAGATATGAGGTGGTTTGTGGTCAAAACAAAAAGGTTAGGAGTCTTTTTCTGGGTCACAGATCTTATACACAGTTGCACTTTAAGTACAGGTTGCAATGCTGACTTTGTTCATGAACAATGGGTGTGGAGAAAAACAGATTCTTGATGGTGGCTCCTTTCAAGGTGATGCACTGGCATGGTTAGTGGTTACCCATAGTCTGGGAGGAGGTTGGTGTAATCAGGAGCATGCTGAAGATCCATGTCCAGCTGGGCAGGTTGATGCTGGGGCTTTTCTCATTGCTGTGACTTTGGTCTCTCTGTGATCTCTGGAACACTTCTACTATGAGGTTGTGGTCTTTTATACTTGACTGTAGTGACCCATGTTGGGATTGTTTTTATTCAGACTGCCATGAGAGTAGTCAGAATGACAGTTAGTGGTCATGTCATGGTTTATGCCTGTGGCACCCAAGCCTCATGAATTGTGGATTGGACCAAACCTAGCATTTGTGATTGGTTCATTTTCTAGTGCTTGGATTGTTGGTGTGAATGTTTCACCTGCCCAGGGGTAGAGCCAGGATACAGTTTTCTTGCAGGAATAAGTTGTCTCTCTCTCTCATGCCAGTTCACACCTTGTTGTTTGCAGCTGCCATGAACTGCAGCCCTGCTATGCCATGCTTACTTGGAGTCAGCTGAGTAAAGACTGAAACTTCCAAGAATTGTAAGAAATAAACCTTTACTTCCTTCATTTTGGGTGTCAGGTACTTTGTCCCAGCAATGAGTAAGAAATAACTAAGATAGAATTTGGTACCAGGAGTGGGGTACTTGCTACAACTATACCTGACCATGTTGTTTGAGAGCCATTGGAAATAGCTTGCAGGCAGAGTTTGGAAAAGTTTGGAGATGTCACCTGAATGAATAGAGCTGGAACATCTTAGGCTGCTCTGTAGAAGAGATTCTGGTCAGAACTCAGGAGACCAGAAGACATATAAAATGTCTGCCAGTAAAGACCAGGCTCTGGAGGTTTCTTCTGGGAAGGACTACATTGGTTGTTGGACTCCAGTTGGTGTATGTTATGGCTTTGCAGAAAGTTTCTCTGCATTTTTCTGGTGTCCAGATACTTTGCCTGAGACTAAGATTAAGAGCAATAGACTGATTAATCTGGGCAAAGAAATTTCAAAGCAGCCAAATGCTGAGAGTGTGGCATGGCTATTTCGCGGGGGGGGGGGGAGGTTAGCCAGATTTATGTTGCAAATCAAGAGCAATGAGCCTATAATGATAATTTAAAATGTTGTGAGTTAGGCCAGAAGGAAAACTCCAGGAAAGCTGTGAAATGTAAAGATAGAGCTAAGATTTTGAATGTTGAGAAAGAACAGAGAAATAAGAAAGATGGCAAGCGGGCATCTCAGGAAGCAGTGGATCTCCATCCTTTGCAGCCTCAAAACTGCAAAAGTGAAAGAATTTGCTCAGAGGAGAAAGCTGCAGAGCACCATGCTCCACAATGGTGGTGGAGGCCATATAAGGTTTCAAAATGGTGGCAGCAAAATAATGTTCCAAAATGTCAGCAGCCACATGAGGTTCCAAAGTGGCGGCAGCCACACCAGTTTGTAGAATGGCAGAAATGTAGAGAAGCTTTTCCTCACAATCAAGTTCACAGAGCCCAGTCACCAAGGCACTTGACTCCTATAGCCAAGAGAGAGAAAAACCTGGCTATTGCTCCAGCTGGCAGCAAACCTTGGTGGCATCCATGTGGTGCTGATTTTAGGTGCAAGGAAACTGCACAAATTCTGAGAGTAAGATGGCTTCCACCCAGATTGCAAAAGGCCTGGGAGGCCAAGCAATGTGCCCCTGAGAGGGCAATATGTAAAGATGTAAGGGTGAAGCCAAAGGTGAAGTGAAGACCCCAGAAGTTTGGAAAAGTCAGGAACATGGATCACCCAAGGAAAGCTGCAAAAACTGAGCAGAGGGGGCTTAAGAGAGAAGCTGTAGGAGCTGAAATCCTTGGAAGCACAGTGGGGGTGGGATCACCCAAGCCTTTTGGAGCTCACAACCAGATTGTTTCAAATGCTGAGCATGGAACTCTAGGATTTAATGTTTGCCCTGCTGGATTTTGGACTTGCTTTGTTTCCAATGCTTTGTGTTGCCTTGCTTATAACTTTTGGAATGGTAATGTTTATCTTGTCCCTTTGCATTTTGGAAATGTTTAATCTTGTTTCATTTGTACAGGGGGTTACAGTTAAGAGTTTGCCATAGATCTTGGAGGAGACTTGAGACTTGAAATTTTCAGCAATGCTGAAAATGTTAGGACTTTGGCAACTCCTGGAGATGGATTAAATGTCTTTTGTATAAAGGATGTTCACAAGTCTTTGGGGGCCAGGGGTGGAATGTCATGGTTTATGTCAGTGGCCCCCAAGCCTCATGAATATGGACTGGACAAAATCTTGCATTTGTGTTTGGTTCATTGTTTACTGCTTTGATTGGTGGTGTGAGTGTTTCACCTGCCCAGGGGTGGAGCCAAGATATGATGTGTAGTGGGAAGATGTGTCTCACTCTCTTGCCAGTTTGTGCTTTGCTGTTTGCACCAGCCATGAATGGCTGCCCTGCCATACCACACTGCCTTGGAGCCAGATGAGTATGTACTGAAACTTCCAAGAACTGTAAGAAATAAACCTTTCCTTCCTTCATTTTGGGTGTTCCAAAATGAGTAAAATGATTATTTTGTCCCAGCAATGAGTAAAAAGTAACTATGACAGGCCCTTTTCATCCTAGCTTGAGATTCTCCTTACACCAGTGAATCTTTTACATAAGCTGAATCCTGGGAGCAAAGGGGTGTAGTGGACTTGATATGTTAATGGGGCAACCACTAACCTCTGAGCAGTTATCTCAGCTCAGTCAGTTGTTTCCTTAGGTAATTTCTAGGATTTTTTTCCAAGTGTGTGATCTCCTGAACGCTTTGTACAACTTGGGGCACCACAACTGTCTTGCAGCCTATACCATCAATTCATCACCTTGGCTTCATTTTTCTGCTGCAGCCACTGGACCTCTTCCAGTGTGTATGCTGGCTCTGCTTTCATCTCCCAGAGGACTGTGGCAAATAATATGGCATCTGATATCATTCTAGCAGCCTTGGCCTCCTGGTCAGCCAGTCATACTTTTTCTTTGCTGGTAGTAGACAGTAATGATTAAGAAAATAAAAGACCATGATACAGATTATCAAAACAAATTACAGGACATTAACACTGGTTAATACATTATGCAGTATTATCTTCAAAGTAGTTGTTCAGATTACAAGATATAGGCATAAAAAGTGATCAAACAATTTAACAATTCTAGGAGCCCAAAGTGCCTCTAGAATCTAAAGGATGTCTGGGGGTACTTAACTTTCTGGCCCCCTGCTGTGAACAGACCTGTCTCCCTTTATCCCTGTCTCCCTGTCTTTCTATGTCTGTGTATGGTTAGGAAGGTGTACATTAGAGTCAGTGTAGATATTCAGTTGCTTTCTTTTCTTTCTCATTTTTCCAACATCAGCACTTGAATCAGGGTAACTTATTTTGTTTTTGTGTTGAGGATTCTTATGGAAATGTTTGGGATTCCATGATCTCTTTCAGGGTGACAGCCAAGTACCTGGCTCAGCCCCTCCAAAGATCTGGAGCTGACTTCTAGAGCATTTTTAAGATTTTGAAAACAGTCTGATGTTCCTTCTGCCAGTTTAGGGGTTCCTTTCTCTACCCCTTTGTGACCTTTAGAGGGTGGGGTCAGAATGGGGGAGCTGTGGATCCATACTCTACACAAAGCTGAGTTCTGCAGTTGTCTCTGTTTTGGATTCAGACATATTCTGGATCACTGTCTTTGGGGCCACCCCTTGTTGTAGTCTCAGAACCAGATTATGGGGTATTGAAGATCTCTGGCTCTGGCCTTGGGCTTGTATTCTCTAGGTGTAAGGGGGTGACTGGTCTAGCAGGGAGTGCTCTGAGTCTCCTAGAGGATGGTCAGTATTTCGATAGTGGGTCCATTTGTATGAGCAAGCTGCTGTAACACATGGAAATCAGGAAAGGGTTCCCTCAGTGGTGAGTGGTGGGAGAGAACTAGCTATAACCATGAGCCCACATAGAGAACTTGTCTGGATGTCTGGGATTTCCTGTCACAACCTGCCAGACCTTTTGGAGCAGAGCCCTTTCCAGTGATCCCTGTGTGGGCCGCCCAACCTGGAAGGATGCCTATCTGCTTCACACAGGGTCTAGAGTTTCCTTAGAGTGTGTTTTGCCCATTTTCTCCACTAAATCCTCGCTAAAAACTTTTGATCATCACTTCTAACAGAGTAGACTTGCTCTGACTCCTTCCCATGTTTCCCATCACCTACAAAGAAGAGATACCTACAACAGAAAAAGACAATGATCACTTCATTAGTCACTGGCCAGGCTCCCTGAGGAGATTTTTCAGGCCCCTCTTAGCAGTGGCAGGCCAGTGATCCTGGATGTCACCTCAGTGCTGTCCTAAGCATATGAGGATGGCCCTAGAACTGAGGTTCAGGACTCCAGACCTGGCTTCAGTCATTTCCTTCCAAGCTAGGGTTCAGGGTGGTCTGAGTGTCTCACACACGTCTTCACACATGGACCCTATGTGAAGCAGAATGGCCATCCTTCCAGCTTGGGTATCCTGCACAATGACTTTTCTCTAGAAATCTTCAGACATGAATGCAGTTTCCTAAGAGATTTATTTTTATATTTCCATGACTACTAATTTGTTGGTGACTTCAGGCAAAATTCACAAAAATATTTTTGCTCAGATTCGCTCAATATATTTTTTCAAATTCTCCTTTGCATTCCTCATATTGAAAAATTCATCCTCAATAAAGTATTTTAATTTCTTCTTGTGGCTTTTAATATAATATCTGATTTGGTTAGATACAACAAAGCAAGTCTTTGTCCACTGAATTCATTGAAACATTTATAGGAAGCCAATGGAGTTTACATTTTTAATCCCAGGGGAAAGTTTTTGGGATTCCAATAAATTAATTCCAATAGACCATTTCCAGGGCAATTAATGGCTAGAATAAAGAAGCTAAGGCATATTTGTAGTTATGGGAGTGTAGGAGTCCTAAATTGAGCTACTAAGATGGCTAACAAGAACAAACCATGCACCCAAGGCCAAATCTGGTTTTTATTATTTCATGAAATGGGCAGTGGTTTGGAGATGAGTGACTGCGTGAAAGGCAGGAAATATGTGACTGCAGTGTGTTGAGTTAGGCTAGGGAAATCACCTCTGTAATATGCACAGGTAGACAGAGGAGAGAGACAGAGAGAGACAGAAAGACAGACAGAGACAGAGAGACAAAGAGACAGAAAGACTGATTTGCATATCACAGACTGAGGTATCATCTACTGTTTTGGGGTCTGTGCTTTAGTTTTGATGTGTAACCCTCATGCCCTGAGATGTCACAGGTTCTGTCTCTGAACTCAGTCCCAGAAGACAGCGTGGTGTCACTCAGCCTAGCTCACAAGTGTAGATGGGTCATCACTGACCTGTCCCATCGCTTTAAAAACTGCACATCAGCACTTGGCTAGACCCAGTTGGGTTGCTTAAAGCCAATTGAGGGGATAAAGACAAATCTTAGCCAGCTTTGTACATACCAATACACAGAAATAGAACTAGGTTTAGGCAAAATGGAGACAATTGCTCTTCTTTCAAGAAGAACTGCCCTCATGGTCATCCACAAATGTTTGTTAGCTTCAGGACTGACTGTACTTTTCTTCTAATTTTTCTTACATAAAATAAAGTCAAAAGCAAGATGAGCAAATGCATTGCATGAATATGGCCTGTAGATGAAGCAAGTCACACTTTGAAACCAGAAGTTTCTGCCCCTTCCACCAAGGGCTCTGACTTCCACTTATCAGGTTTGAATATTCAGTTCACACAGTGACAACTGGAGTGTAATCACCTGCACAATTCTAGGGATTTCAGATAATAACAGGTGAGCATAACATAGGACATGGTACATTATATCTCATGAAGTGAGGGACAAGATATGGAATACACAGGATTGTAATAATTCTGACAATTATGAGTACACATCAGAATAGGTTTTGGGGCACAAAGGAAAAATGAATGAGATAAATTACTATGGTGTTTTATTTTCTTTGGCAGCACATGTACTGAAATTACTATGATGTAAACAGATTGTTAACAGATCTAGAACACTGGTTTTTCCAATTTGAATTCCATTGATTTCTTTTCTAAGGAATATGGGTAACTCCTATGACCAAGTCATGTTTTTAAACGTAAAATATTTCCTGGTGAAAATGTTATGCTTCTACACTTCATAGAGGATGGTTGTAAAATGAGAATAGCTTTGGTGTTTCTTCTCTATCTTCCTAGTTTAAAATTCATAATTATGGGGCCAGGGATTTAGCTCAGTGGCATAAGTGCCTGCCTGGCAAATGGGATGTTGTGAGTTCAAACCCTGGAACCAAAAAAAAAATTCATAATTGATCACTTAAATGTAAACATTATTCTCTACGAATTTTTATGTGTCAATTTGATAAGTAAATAATTGAACATCACCAAAAATTTAGAGTATCTCAAGAGACACTGAGAGACCAAAGTGTTTAATTTCTAAAAGATTGGGTTTCAAAGAGAAAAGGCAAGTGTTTTTGATCATTAAATATTCCAAAATTTGCCCGTGGAATCTGGCCAAGAAGCTTCCCTTGGAAATAACTCACCAAGGATGACCAAATGCTGCAGTGATCTGAATACACATTGTATGAGGCACCCTGGAATTACCAGACTCAGAGGAACTGCACACACGAGTCTGTTTCCATTCACAGTTCCACCTTGGATTCTTTTCAGGGGAAACTTCCTGGTGAAACTTTCATTTCATCAAGACTTGAACAGCAGTCCTCAGAATAAACAAATGAATATAGAAAAGCATAAAAGTGAAGCACATCTAGGAAAAGACACAAGTTGGTTTTCATGTTTTATGACTGAGCTTACTTTACAGTAGACAAATTTCAGATAAACTTAGATGACCAATTTCACAGCAATTTTAGTGCACAGTAAGTGTCTTTCTAAAAGCTGGAGGGGATTGTACTAGATTTTTAAAGTGATTTTATTGAAAAATAAGCACACATTCATCACTTATGTCTCACCCAAAGTAATGATAAGATTTGCAAAACAAGAAATACGCAGTTGCTAAATCACAGTATTTAAGCAATGTACATATTCTGAAAGCAAAATTTTTGGAGGAATTTGATTTTGAGAGGGCAGAAGTATCTCTGCAAGTTCAAAGCCAGCTCAAGCAACCAAGTCAGTTCCCACCAATCTGGACTACACCACAAAATCCTATCTCAAAATAACAAAATAAAAGAAAAACAAAACAAAAAAAAAAAGAAAAAAGATTTTTGTCTCAGTTACCATGTCTTCAGGAGTTTAATACTAATGTGACCCACCTAAATCTCCAGAGAAATTACTTTAATAAGCATAGGAAATCACTAGGAACAAAAGGATAGTTACTAATGCACTAAAATGCTTTTTACATAACCACCTATACTATGCTCACTCAGGGTTGCTAACAGAAGCTCTGATCAGGATCACAGTCCTGTCAGTCTGCTCTCTGAGTCAAAATATGTAGAACCAGTGTCAATCTGTCACTGCTCTTTAACACAAGGAATCTCTGTGCCCCCTTCCTGAAGTGAAGTGTGTGTGCAAGAGTCCTTCCTCATGGCTTAATAGTTTTCTGAGACTTGAATGTGTAAACAATTGAAAGGTTTTAGAATAGTATCAGTTTCATGCTAAAAACATGAGGAACCTTTTTAATATATTAGAAGTGAAAGTCAATTTATACCTGGATTTATATGTGGCAATTCCATTATTTTTCACTCTTCACAGCAGTTTCATCAAGTTCTAGGTACCCTAATTATGAAAAATACTGAGGCATTCATACAAAGAAAACTGTTTTTGTTGACAGAGGGATTTCAAAATTGATTATTCAGGTTACAAATTCAGTGGACACCATGGGAAGACAGAACTCCTCCAATGTGCTTGACTCCATTTTCCTGGGGTTGGTGGACTCTGAAGAGATGGAGCTGGTCCTCTTCCTGCTCTTCCTCCTCATCCACCTGGGCTTGGTGCTGGGAAATGCAGAGATGATACTGATCCTTCACCTGTATCCGCAGCTTCACACCCCCATGTACTTCCTCCTCACTCACCTGTCATTTCTGGACCTCAACTACTCGAGTATCATCAACCTAAAATCTTACAGAACTTACTGACTTTCAGCAAGAGCATCTCAGTCCCGGGCTGCTTCACTCAGCTATACTTTTTTTTAACTTTGGTGCTGCCAAATGCCTTCTTCTCTCCTCCATGGCCTATAACACTATGTAGCTATCTGCTGCCCTCTGCACTATCCAGTCATCATGTCCATGAGACTGTGCTGTGCCCTGCTTACTGGCTTGTATCTTTTAGGCTTTGTAGATTCCATTATTAATGCCATTTACATGAGCAGACTGCATTTCTGCAACTCTAATGTCATCCAGCTCTTTTTCTGTGACTCATTCCCAGTTTTAATTCTGTCTTGCAGTGACACTTACGAGGTTGAACTCATATTTGTCTGTGCTGGGTCCAATGTAATATTGTCCCTTATTACTGTATCTGAGTCCTATGTGCCCATTCTCTCCACTATCCTGAAGATTAATTCCACTACAGGAAAGAAAAAAAAGCCTTCTCTACCTATTCCTCTCATCTCCTGGGAGTCACCATCTTTTATAGCACCACGATCTGTACTTATTTAAAACCGAAGGAGTCCTACTCCTTGGGAAAGGATCAGGTGGCTTCTGTGTTTTACATGATTGTGATCCCCATGCTGAATCCTCTCATCTACAGTCTCAGAAACAAAGACATGAAAAATGCTTTTGCTCACATAATGTAGAAGAAAGAGGACTTCAGACAACAAAATAACAGTGTTGCTAGGCCTTCACACTTGTGGAATTATCTTTTTCATTTTTCTTTTGGGAAATTCGTTGTTCCCATTCTGAAAAAAAAATGGATCTTTTTATTCTCCCTCTGTGATCTTGGATATTTTCAGGCACAAATTCTTACAAATTAGCATTGTATTTCAGAGCCATGAATTAATTGCTAAATCTAAGAGCTATAACTACTGTGCTGTTAAGGTGAAATGTGTGCATACTGAAAAAAAAATTTGTGACTTTTAAAGCTATATTAATATGATATTTCTGAATATCTCAGTTTTAGAGAATTTTTTAAGGAACAAGCCCTTTATCTTTCATATGTAATTCTGTTATCATAATTATCAGTAGCAAGCATTGAGGCAATTGCTCTGATATCACAGTTAGGGCATTTAGATTTTAGAAGTGGTGCTTCTCCAGCACCCCATCCACACTAACTCACTGACAGAATAAGGTTCAGTATCCACACCTGCATTGAGTTTATCCATGAAATGTAATGGATTGTTAATATTCTATGTCCTGTGGTCAGGCGATGAACATAACTTTTAGGATAATACAACAAATGCTGGTCATCACCAGAAGATTCGTATACTTATAATATTTTGATATTCACTTCATATTTCTGAATAGTATTCCTTTGTGTTTTAAAAATCTTTCCATTCACTTTAATTTACAAAGAATCATACAGATAAATATAACACAGCTATTCACAAATTTAGATTCTGAATAAGGCCATATATTGAAATAAAATTAAATGATAGGAAGTGATATATAATAATGTCAAAGACAATTTGGAAAATAATCACTAGTAAAAAGAGAAAAGCATCCATTATTGACAGTTTGTGCATGTTTTCCTAGATCAGTGGTAATGAATGTATGTCTACACATAGTTCACATACTTTCTGTCTTTCCTTAGTAATCGATACTGCTTTCCTTATTCACTTTAAAGATTCATATTAAATAATCTCCGTGTAATGAAAAATTATAAGATTAATATGCATTCAGTATATGAACAAAACTGTGATTTTCAAGGTGCAATGCTTTGAATCTGAAATGTTTTGAGTTTGTTTACCAACATAAAACTCTGATCAATACTACATGTGAAATTTTTCCTGAGTCATGCTAAAGCCTTGTCCTTCTGCATGTGACAAGAAGCTTCTTGGCCTTTCTCTAGATGTCATGTTTGTAGTGGTAAAAAAAAAAAAGCTTAATTATTACCTTGTTTGCCTCATTTATTATACTTTTAAAATAAAACTGTTGCAAAGGAAAGATTTGAGAGTGAATTTAGAAAATGGGACTTTTCATAAGATTAAATAAACTCGAAGCAGGAAAATCTCCTAATTATTCAAATATATTTTACCATTGCATTTATAACATCAGTTGAAAGTCTCTATTTAGTATTTTGAGATTATTTTATAATGCACACTTCCATTTTTATTATATATATATTTATTTTTTTTTCATTTATTTTATTTTATTTTTGTAACTGAGATTGAACTCATGAACTCATACTTGCCAGGCAGGCACCTGTGCCAAACTGGACCACACTGCTATTTTCTAAGAAGTTCTTTTATTTAAACTTGCATAACAATTATTATGCTTATTTTTTACTCCAAATAATTGATTGTAAATATTATCTACAGTTTTGAAATTTAAGATCATTTTGTAAAATAATTTCATTATTTTGTGTGACAAAAATGCAACATCTATTTTAAAAAATTAAGATTTATTAATGTTTTAATGATTTAACATTTTTAATTATTTTATCCAAATATTTAAAAATGTACTATAAAAGTAAAATTTCTGAATCAATGATAAAATTATGCCTTTTGTTATATCAATATTACTGAGAATCTTTATTTACTCTACTTACAATTGTGTCTTTCCAAGGATCTATATTTGTAGATATTCATGGTTGTGTTCTTTGTGTTTAGTGTTGAGTATTTCATAAGTATTTATTCTTCAGTATACTGTTAGGATTCTTCTTTCATCACATAAATATCTTAGACATTTTTTGTATTTATGGGATCTGCCAACTATCCAATTTTCTCTTTACAGTAATTTTATAATCATACTTTCACCTTGCACTCATTTATATACAGTTTTTATGATTTAGAAAATACATTCTATCAGTTTTTATTAGCAAACTCATCAATAAAATGTATGACTTTGTAGAGAACATTTAAAAAGATTTAACTTTATTTACATTTAAGACAATATATTCTTTATTATATTGTGCCCAAAGCATTTTATTGCATTATTACATAAAGGTGATGTAATCTAAAGATCTATTGGAGGCATTCAAACCTGAGCAGCACACAGGCACTGTACAGCTGTGTGGCCAGGAGCAAGGGCTGGGTATTTAAGGAATTTGGACCCATGATCATGATCTGTACAGAGACTGTGCAGATACTTTGTTTACCCACCTCCCTCATTCCCAAAAGCAGGGGAGATTAAACTGTCTGGTGTGGCCTCACAAGGAGGAATGGTTCCTCTGTGTGTGTGTGCATGTGTGTGTGTGTATGTGCACACACGTGTGCATGTATACAATTGTAATTGAAGATCTAGAGCCCATGACCTTGCTTCTCATGAGTTCAACTGGAGGCCTAGAGCCCACAACAATGACTCATGCAAGTCAATCCAATGAATCTGCACTGGGGTGTCCCAAAGGTCAGTGGTGAAAGCTAGAAAGTCTATGCCTGTGGGTTGAAGGATCTGTCAGTAGGTTGAGGGTTCTACACTGGAGCTCAGAATGAGGATCAGGGCTGCCCTGAAAAGTAAGACAGCCATCATCAGTGACAAAGAGGTCCTGAGCTCCTCTGATGATAAACAGTTGAGTACATGCCAGAAAGCCAGTGTGATAAGTTTCTCCTGGGGATTAAACAGCTAACATCTTCTCTTCTGAGGCAGGAAGCAATGCTCAAAGTAAGGAGCAGAGCTCACCCAAAGTGAACTACAGCCACTCTTGGCAACAGGGTTCTAAGCTCCTCCAGTGATAATGGCCAAATTAATACCAGGGAAGCCAGCAGCATAAGCTCCTCCAGGAGAATCAATGGCTCCAAATGACAACACTTAGGAAAATTCACAATGCCTCACTCTTCCTCTCTACATCAACTTTTATGCTGGCAATTTTCCTCAGGTGGGCCATCTGTACTTCACTGCTTTAATTCAGCTTGTTTTAAGTTGATTACCAGCATTTAATCCATAACAGTGCACTCTTGTACTTTTGTTGGGTAGTAACCTAGTGAAATTAGTATAGCAATAGATATGGAGAACCTCAACAAAACTCAACAAAGAAACACTATTTGATGCAGGTGTAAGAAAATGTCAAATGTATGGTACAGGACATTATAATATTAACAAAATAAACTGTTCTCAGAGATTAAATATCACATGTCTCACCTTATATTAACAATTTAAAAATAAATGTGTAAGAGAAGATAGGAAACTAGAAAATCAGTTTGCTGAATTGAGGAAGTGAATCTGGGAATGGGGGTGGTAAAATTTGTAGTTAAAATAATGGAAATATATCCTATGCATATATCCATATTCTAAAACAAATATCATAGTAACATATTACTAATTTTGCTGCAATTCTTTAAAAGAAATTTTTCATAATGAATAGAATTATTGAAATGAAAAAACAAAGATACAATGAAAATTATTTTATCTAAATATTAAATTAAAAATGGACCACACTAAAATGTTGCCATTGTGAAAATGGGATTGGAGGAATGATAACTCACTCTGGATGGAAGACCTCAAATGATATCACTTACTCCCTGCCTTCTCTGTATAGTACTTCCTTCCCTTGTGTACACTTAAGACCCTTCCAGAGTGAAGATTAGATGACATGGTTTCACAGAAACTACAGCTTGTACACAGAAATGGTAGGAGGTCAGAGACCCATTTCCAGGTGATGAATTATTTGAGAAGTTTTAGTGTATATAATCTTTTTTTAGAGAGAAAAAAAAGAAGGGTAGAAATAATACAGAATTTTAAAAAGCAATAAGAAAACAGTTGATAACATATTGTTATGTTAGAAGTAGTTGCTCAAGACACAAAATAAAAGCATGAAAAGTGGATGATTAAACAATGACAGTACAAACCATTCTGTTTGATGAACTAACAAAAACTTAGTAGTATGGTTATCTATCTTGCACACTTAAACATACATAAGGTTATATCCTTTAGAGCATTTTCTTTCCCTTTCATTATTGCAATATCTATTATACATTTTGGAACTTATTACTCTTTCAGTTTTTTATTATTATTTTTTATACTAGAGAAACAATACAATATTTACAAATGAGTCTTATTTATTTCGCTTCTGAGGGTAGTCTCTAGTGTATTTAATCTTAAGAAGTTGAATTGCAGCTGCTATAGATACCTTTGAGAGTGAAAATGGATCAGGATTAATATTACTAGAGGAATATAAGAGAGATACTTCTTTTGAGGCCCTTCTCATACCCTTATTTTCAAAGTTTGCAGTCTGCCAAAGAAATGTATTTTGTAGTGCTATGTTCTGATTCCTAATAATTTTCCCACATGCAACTACTATAGAAATTTCACAAAAATCAGTTGTTGAGCATTAAGTAAGGACAAAAGAGATGTGTTAGTAAGTGGGAAATAAAATATTCATACAGTGTCTGGAGTAGTGATCAGAATGAGAGTAGATAAACAGAAAATTATGAACATAAGAATATTAAACAATGGAAGCATGTAAGGACAAGTTCACTCATTCATTTACTTCCCACTTAATTTTTTAGGTGCATCACAAGTTGCAGTTACACTTTCAGTTTTAGAGATACAACTCCAAGGACAGTCAGACACATTGTCTAGCTACAGCAACTTAAGAGCTGCATATTAATAGATCTAAATTCTAATAAAAAATCACAACCAAAATAATAAAACTGTTAAGTGTGCAGAGAGAAGATGCATAAGAACAGTGAACTTGTATTTAGTTCCTAAAGGGAAAAATGTAAGTGAGACTTGAGGAACAAAACCTTAATTGACTGAATGTTTAATAATCTTGTTATTACATTGATCTACAAAATAACAGATAATGAGAAATAGGCTTCTCCAACATTTGGTTTTTATGGGAATGACATTTCAAAATGATCCTTAAGAACCCCCCCTGCCAGGAACATAGGGAAAGCCCACCACAGGCCTCAGCCATCTTGGACCACCACTGCTGGGTCTACCCTTCCACTGGGAACATCAGGGAAACCTGTCTCATGCCTGAGCTGCATGGGATTGCCACTGCTGGACCCACCCCTTGGGGAACCCACCAACCTCCTGGACTGAGTACTACAATTGATCTTTGGATCCAAGCCCTTCTCCAACCTTGGACTACAGTGGATTACCATGCTGGCTGGACTCAGGAACAACTGATTCAAACAAAAGACCTCAGCAGGCCCCAGTCAGAGTGGTGAGTTTGCCCCTAAAATAGGGGTCTGCAGTAGGTAAATAGGAACAGAAGTGAAACTCAATGCAACTGTAAGACCTTGGCTAACCTGGCAAGAGAGTGGGTAATCCCCTCCCCCACACAAAGAGCATCAGACAGTTTGAGGAGTGTGCCAATAACATCACCTCCCAACTTAGAGAAAATTAAAAGAGCTTATGAGACACCCAATGACACAGTAGGGCCTCAGCTGACACAAACAATATAGCCAGGGAGATCTGGTGACCTGCAACAACTTGAAGATATAACAATAGCAGGAACTAAGAGTTGCCCTATATCAATACTTCTAGGCTAGTTAGCCCAAAAAGAATACTGGACTCACCCAACAGGCCCTGTAGGAGGAATTCAAGTGACTGGATCTCTTCTTCATTGTGGTACCCAGCAATTTGACAAGCATAACCACACAGTAGGACCCTAAACCACATGCCATGGACAGTTGTGACTGTTGGGTAGAAGGAACAAATATTTACCCAAAAAGTGAAAATGACTAAATGAAAAGGCAAAAGGCAATCTCAAACATCTAGTCCATCAGGAGCAAGTATAGGCAACAATGAAATAGAGCACTTTAAAAGTCAAACACCAGAAATCTCTGAAAAGATAGCAAGTGAAGTAAAGAAACAAATCCATGAGGCTATAGAAGAACTCAAATTAGAAATAACGTCTTATTTAATGAGAAAAATAACAACCTTAGTAGTGAGTTGCTCAACATAGCTAGAGAAGAAATAGATTAAAAAAATACAGGAGCATGAGAAATTGATTGAAACTTTGAATGAACAGTGCAGAAAACAAGCAGAATCCATGAAACAAATTCTAAGAGATATCTAACAAACAAAAAATGGTACTGAAAGCTGGCAAAACCGTTTAAATGAAGCTTAAGATAGAATTTTGGGCATTAAGGACAGGATTGCAGATGATGACCATGAAAGGGTAGAATTTATAAAAACAACAAATCAGCATGAATTAACAATTCAGCAACTTCAAGATGATGCCAGGAGACACTATAAGATTAATAGATATCAGTTAGGAGGCAGGAAACAACACAAGGACATACCTAAGCTGTTCACAGAAGTAATGGCAGAAAATTTCCCAAACATTGGGAAAAATCTGATACACAAATAAGTGAGGCATATAGAACACCAAACAGTCACAACCAACATAAATCTACACCCAGACATATAATAATTAAGATCTCAGACATACAGCATAAAAGCAGAATACTCAAGGCTGTCAGAGAAAAGAAACAACTCACCTATCCAGGAAAGCCTATTAGATTTACAGTAGACTTCTCAGCACAGATCTTCAGGTTAAGTTGAGCTTGGAGTGAAGTTCTTCAAGCCCTAAAAGAAATCAACTTCCAACCCAGACTGATGTACCCAGCAAAACTGTCGTTCAAATTTAATGGAGAAACAAGATACTTCCATGACAAAGAACAACTGAAGAAATTCATGTCCATCAAAACATCCTTAGAAAGAGTGCTGAAAGACATGCTAGATAGACATAAAACTGACTACAACCTCCAGAACAACAACAGAAAGAAACTGCCAGGCTGGAAAAGAAAATTACACAAGGGAGAAGAGCAGGAAATCAACAATAGGAACACAACATGGCAAAGTCAAGTCAGTACATATACATATCCATAAATGTAAATGGGGTCAATTCACCTATCAAAAGAAACAGGTTGATGGAATGGATCAAGGAACAGGATTCCACAATATGCTATATACATGAAACACATCTGACTCTAAAAGAAACTCATACATTAAAAGTCAAAGGATGGAAAACAGTAATCCATGCAACAGGAGCCCAGAAATAAACAGGGAAAGCTAGTCTGCAGACAAAGTGAACTTCAAAGCTAAGAGGATTACAAGGGATAAAGATGGCCACTGCATACTTATTAGTGGAAAATTACAAGGAAAAGTAACAATTATAAATATATATGCACCAAAAACAGTAGCACCCAACTATATAAGACAAATACTAATGGACATGAAAAACTAAATACACAAGAACACAATTGTAATAGATTTTAATTCCCCATTGTCACAAATAGATAGGTCAACTAGACAAAGTCAGCAAAGAAATAATAGAACTGAGTCAAACCTATGAGCTAATGGACATAGTAGATGCTTACAGTGTGTTCCACCCAACCACATCAGAATATACATTCTTTTCAGTTGCTCATGGGATATTCTCCAAAATAGACCATGTATTAACCCATAATGCATTCTTAACTAAATGGAAAGGAAGCAAAATTATTCCATGCATAAAATATGATCATAGTGCACTAAAATTGGAAATCAATGGCAAAAACCCCTGCAAAACCTGCATAAAAACATGGAAATTAAACAACAAAGTTCTGAATAACCAGTGCATTAGAGATGAAATTAAAGAGGTAATAAAACAATACCTACAATACAATGAAAATGCAGGGCTGGGGATTTAGCTCAGTGGCTTAAGTGCATGCCTAGCAAGTGCAAGATCATGAGTTCAAGATCATGAGTGCAAGAAAAGAAAATGCAGATAAAACATAGTGTAACCTATGGGATTCAATGAAAGCAGTCCTAAGAAGGAAATACATCGCAAATAAATAGTCACATCAAGAAAATGGAACAAACACAAATAAATAACCCAATGCTACATCTCAAGTTTCTAGAAAAGGAAGAGCAAGTTAAACCCAAAGCTCATAGAAGAGAGGAAATGGTAAAGATTAGAGTAGAAATTAATGCAGTTGAAACTAAAAAGCAATACAAAGAATTAATGAATCAAAGAGCTGGTTTTTTGAGAGAATAAACAAAATTGATAAATCCTTAGCCAACCTTATTAAGAAAAAGAAAGAAAAAAACCCTCAAATCCACACAATAAGGACTGAAAAGAAGGAAATTACTACAGATCCCATGGCAATTCCAAAGACTATGAACACCTACTTTGAAAATCTCTAAGTGGAAAACACAAAGGAAATGGACATATTTCTAGAAACATATGAACTACCAAAGCTCAACTAAGAAGATATAGCAATTTTTAATAACCCAATACCAGCTATTGAAATAAAAATGTAATTAAAAACTTACCAACAAAGTAAAGCTCAGGTCCTGATGGATTCATAGCTGAATTCTATAAAAAAAGAGAGAAGATTTAATGCCAATACTCCTTAAACTCTTCAATGAAATTGAAAGAGAAGCACTCCTCCCTCTAATTCATTCTTGGAGGCAAGTATCACTCTGATACCAAAACCAGAGAAAAACCCAACCAAAAAGGAGAAATACAGACCTATCTCACTAATGAACATTGATTCAAAGAGTCTCAATAAATACTGGCAAACAGCATGTAGCAAATCATCAAGAAGATTATACATCATGACCAAGTGGGATTTATTCCAGGAATGCAGGGATGGTTCAACACATGCAAATCAATAAATGTAATAGACCACATCAACAGAGTCAAAAATAAAATCACGCGATCATCTCAATACACAGAAAAACCTTTCAATAAAGTCCAACAACTTTTCATGATAAAAACCTCACAGAAACTCGGAATAGAACATATGTACCTCAATCTCATAAAGGCCATCTATGCAAATCAACATCCAACATTATACTAAAAGGAGAAAAACTGAAAGCCTTCACTCTAAAATCAGGAACAAGACAAGAATGTCCACTATTACCACTGTTATTCAATATAGTCCATGAAATATTAGCCAGAGCAATAAGACAAGAGGGAGAAATAAAAGGTATAAAAATAGTAAATGAAGTTAAGTTATCATTATTTGCAGATGACATGATGCTCTACATAGAAGAGCCCAAAAATTCCATTAAAAGACTTCTAGAGGTAATAAACAAATTCAGCAGCATAACTGGATACAGTCAATGCTCAAAAATCAATAGCATTCCTGTACACAAACAAAAAACTCACTGAGAGAGAAATTATGGAAACATTGCCTTTCCTAATAGCATCTAAAAAAATGAAATACCTAGGAATCAACCTAAACAAGAATGTAAAAGACCTATATACTAAAAATTATACTACTCTAAAGAAGAGGATATTAGAAAATTCAAGGACATTCCTTGCTCTTGGTTAGGAAGAACCAACATTGTGAAAATGGCCATATTCTCCAAACTGTTATGCAGATTTAATGCAATCCCAGTCAAAATACCATTAACATACCTCACAGATCTAGACAAAACATTCCTAAAATTCATTTGGAAACAGAAGAAACCTAGAATAGCAAAGGCAATTCTGGGCAACAAAACAAGATAGGAAGCATCTCAAATCCTGACTTGAAACTATACTACAAAGCCATGGTCATAAAATCAGCATAGACCTGAGGATCAATGGAACAGATTAGAAGATGCAAGCACAACTACAAAGACACTCAAACACCTTATGTTTGACAAAGGAGCTACACATGTTCACTGGAAAAAAAAGATAGCCTCTTTAATAAATGGTGTTGGAAAAATTGGCTTTCCACATGTCAAAGACTGAATCTAGACCCATGCCTATCCCATACACTAAACTAAAGTCAAAATGGATCAAGGATATAAATATTAAAACAGAAACACTAAATCTACTGGAAGACAAAGTAGGTAAAAATCTTGGAGACATAGGGATAGGGAGAAAATTCATGAATAAAATGCAAACCACATTGGAAACACTTCAAAGAATCAACAACTGGGGTGTCATATTACTAAAAAGGTTTTTCACTTCAAAAGAAATCACCAACCAACTGAAAAGAAAACCCATAGAGTAGGAAAGAATTTTAGCCAACAATCCCTCAGACAATGGACTTATATCCAGAACATATAAAGAACTGAAAAACATCAAGCCCCCCAAATTCAAAGACCCTCTCCAAAAATGGGCATCTGAGATGAACACACAGTTCTCAGAAGAAGATATACAAATGGCAAATAAATACATAAAGAAATGTTCACCATCACTGGTCATTAAAGAAATGCAAATTAAAACAGCATTGAGATTTCACCTCATTCCAGAAAGAATAGCTGTCATCAAGAAATCAACTGATAATAAATGTTGGTGAGGCTGTGGGGAAAAAGGAACACTCCTCTATTGTTTGTAGAATGCAGACTGGTGCAACCACTCTGGAGGTTAGTATGGAGATTCCTCAAAAAACTAGGATTGGAAGTTCCATCCAATCCAGCTATTCCCCTCCTGGGTATTTTCTCAGAAAAAAATGAAAAGGTCATGTTACAGTGTTATAGGTGCAACCATGTTTATAGCAGCACAATTTGTGATAGTTAAATTTTGGAAACAACCAAAATGCCCATCAACTGCAGAGCTGATGAAAAAAAATGTGGTATTTTTATATGATGGAATACTACTCAGCTATAAAAAAGGATGATCTTGAGGCCTTGATTGGTAAATGGAGGTAACTTAAGAATATCCTCATTAGTGAAATAAACAAAACTCACATTACTAAATATCACATTGTCTCTCTAGTGTAAAAAAGAATAAGAATAGGCAGAATAATGGTATCCAAAATGTATAATAGTTATAAAAGTATAATAGATATTGTAAAAGTGAAAGGGAAGGAAATTGACCTAAATGATATAAGAATTTATATAGTGTAGAAATAGATGACCATATTATGGAACTTTTGTTAGATCATTGAACAGAAGAGTTTGTGCTGTCAATGTTTGAGTGTCTAGCCGCTTTTTATGCTTTGACTTTGTAACTTTAACAACTATTGTTAACAATATGTAATGTATCAACTAGCAATTTTATGATGTTAATTTTTTGAACTCTGTGTTCTACTTTTATTCTTGTTTTTTCTATTTTCTCTTTTTAAAATTTCCTTTTCTTTCTCTCTTAAAACAAAATTTAAAAAATATTTAAAAAATAATGCATTCATTTAAATGTCCATTCAAAATTAAATTTCCTTAAAAATTGTACTTTCAGATTTTATATATTGCTTCAACACTTTCATTTAACCAACACTATATTTATTTTTGTAAGTCTTAATATTACTTTGGGTAGGACACAAATAATATATGTGCACATAATTTTTGATAAAATCTCTTATGTTTTATCTAGTATAATTCCCTTCAGTTTTCAGAAAGATACTTACTGTGCACCAAATTTGCTGGAAAAATGGTCCTCCAAGATTATTTGTGTAGAAATTTATTAACCACAAAGTAGTCTCAGAAATAAACTATATAGTCAAGCTTAAAGTTACGTTAACCTATTTGTTTTTCTACAGGTATTTTATTCTTATGTTGTTCTGTGTTCATTTTTTTTATTGTGAGGAAATCTGTATTGCCTTAGAAATTTTGTTCAAGTCTTGATCAAATAAAAGCTTCACCAGCAAGTTTCCTCTGAAAAGAAGCAACGGCAGAACTGTGAATGGAAACACACCCCTGTGCAAGGTTCCTCTGAGTCACGCAACTTATATAATGTGCATTCAGATCACTGCAGCATTTGGTCATCCTTGGGGAGTGATTTCCAAGGACAATTTCTTGGCTGAATTTCAAGGACAAAAACTCACAAGTTTAATGAGCACAAGATTTTGTCCTTTCCTTCAGAGGTCCCACATTTGAAACTTAAATGCTTTGGTGATATTCCAAGTTTTTCTGAACTTTATTTATTTACTTTTAAATTGACATATAGGCATATAAACCTGCTGGGAATAATGTTTCTGCTCAAGTTACTATTTTGTTTTTTGCTAGGAAGTTGGAGATGTTTCCTGAGTCATACTTTACCACTGACACCACGAAGGATGGAAGAGTAAAATTTTCACTTGGAAATGTTTAACACTTAAATGTGCAACCTGGTCATAGACATGATGCATACACATTAGAAAAGCCTGAAATTATTGAAATTTAAAAAAGAAAATAAAGCAAGGCAAGACTTGTTAGCATTTTGTTTATATATTAATTTTTTCTGATTTATCCCCTTTTGTGAGAAAAAAACTGATTTGCTATGTACTTTTAGGTTAGCATAATTATTATCATAACTTTTGTTGAGTTGCTTCCTTTAATTTTATGACTAAATACAATCTGCCATGACCTGCAGTGTTAGCTGTTATTCAGCGACACCCTCACACATTAAGCTTTGGACAGGTCCTCAGCCTTCATTAAGGAGCTGAGTGTTGACAGCTGAAGAACTGAAATCCTCAGACCTGACAGGGATGGGGCAGAGTCTCCATTCTTGCTTTTCTGTGCAACTGGCTTCATCTATAAGCCACATTCATAAATACCTTATTATGTTAGTGTTTCTGATCTTTATATTTTAGAAAAGAAAAATAAAGAGAAAGATATAACCAGCCCAGATACTAACATAAACTTTGCATGCAATGCTCAGTGGGAAAATACTTGCTTTGTTATCTATAGTCACTTAAGATGTTGTCTTGAAAAAAAATAAGAAGAAATTAAAAAACAACACCAAAGCTGAGATGCTTTATTAAGGATGAGTCCTGCGTTTTGGATTAGGGTCTTGCTCCTGAAATTCTCTGTGAGGTTAAATTGTTACTGCTGCTTTATGAAGAAAGAATTATCATCAATTATATAATATCTAAAGAACAAATTATACAGGAAGGTATTATTTGTAATTTGTTTGAAAAATTGTGCCTTTTCACTGCTAACTTAGGATCATAAACAGAGTAATAATTCATAATCATCTAGGGGAAAAACAGCTTTAATGGAAACATTTAGGCATAAGTATAAAAGATAAGTGGCACGGAGGGGAGGAGGACTACAGAAAAAAAAGGAGAGGAAAGTAAATGACAAGGGACAAAACATAGAGAGAAAGTGACTCCAATTAATGAGTTAGCAGATGTGTGTCTGCTAGAATGTTGGAGCCATGTGAGACATCTGGGCAGCGACAGAACCTGACCCAAGTAGGTAAGACTCTGGGTGTGAACACAGTGGTGGGAATGCTTGCAAAGCACACACACAGGGTTATTCCTCCTTGTGGGACTATTGATGCTGCAGACCAAGTTTCCCTCTAGAATTCTTTTGTTGGTGGAGGAATAATAAAATAGGAACATGAAAATCATACTGTCTTATTCCCAGTCTCCTTCTCAGCCTCTGTCCCAGTGGGAGAAGTCAATTCTGTCAGTCTGAAGGCTGAGCTCCACCCCTCCATGGTGACCTCAGTCCTCTCTCTGGTTTACCAGAGGTGAGGTGGACCTCACCTGCCCCTCAGTCTCCTCTGCTCTTGGGAAGGAAGGTGACAGGAAGTGCAGTGTCTGCCTATTCTGTGTGCAGGGCTTGACTATGGGCCCAGGTGCCTTCAGTTCCCAGCCTTGCTCCTGGATGCTTGGATGCCCAGTGTCTCTGTGCTGCCCTGTGTGCCCTGGATGCCTCTGAACAGAACAGAAAGGCTGGAGTATCGGGGTGTTCACACAAATAATGAGCTGCACATGCCCAACCTTCCTCAGCTCTCTGCAGCCCTGCTTCCAGCCTCAGATCTGGTTCCCACAGATCTTCCTCTGCCTGAGCTCCTGCCTGCAGCAGTGTTCAAAGCCTCCTGTTTCGTGTGATTCCTTTTTCTTTTGCTGGTCCCATTCACTGGGTTGAATGTGCTCACCACCAGCTGGGCTTCCTGCTCTCTGTCTCATTCCACTGAGAATTTCCCAACTGCATTTGTTCTCCAGTAAGCCAAGCACTAGGGCATTTTTCTCATTTGCCAGTTCTCTTGTGTGTGTGTGTGTGTGTGTGTGTGTGTGTGTGTGTGTGTATCTTGCCATTACCCTTCCTTTGGAGCCAACCTAAATATTAGAACCTCTCATTGTCTGAAACAAGTAGTGTTGCATCCAGAAGGTCAGAAAAATTGGGGCTATTCTGTTCTCCTGTTCCCCCTCTCAACATGGACAAAGTCACATCATATGCCTCTCAGCGCCAGTGATGTCCAAATTGTTTACCTGTTTGTTCTCCTTGGGCAGAGGAGAGGGGGCTTCTGAAAGAGCTCCAGACCCAGCGTTGTCTCCATGCAGAAGGAAACACTGACCTCCATCACTTCCTACTCATTTGGCTCAGCTCAGGTCTCCTTTTACTCAGGCTCTGTCTCTGTCTGGCAGCAAAGCTGGCACTCAGAATACACAGAGGTTCTTCTCTTCTCAGCATAGGAAGTGGAAATTCTGCTCTGCACTGAACAACTGTATACTCTGTGCCTGTGAAGGCATTCAATTACTCATCTTTTTAAACACCATGTACCTGGGGTTCCCTGCTTGTGAACTCTCTCACATACCAACATTGTGATGCTCTGGCTCCCTAATCTCCTCATAGAGCTGTGTGGAACACATATCCTTGAATGCACTTCTATGAGAAACATAACATATAATTAATGTAAAGACAAAGATAAAAACAGAAGAACACAAGGCATAGTGCTCCCTTTCTCTAATCACAGCACATGGGAACCAGAGGCAGGAGAATAACTGTGGTTTGTGGTCAGCCTACAACTCACTCAGGCTACAGAGTGAGTTCAAGGCCAGTCTGGACCACATAGCCAGACAATTTCTCAAATGCTCTTCCTCTCAAAAACAGGGAGGAAACCTGGAGCTAAGCATGGTGACACACACACTCAAACACATGTGAGAATAACCAATTTAGTCAACTTGTTCAAATGTATATGATCCTCTTAGGATTTGTCTAAGGGCATTGACAGAGAAGAGAGTTCTAGTTGAGGAGAAGAGTTCTAGTCGAGGGTAAACAGCATGTGGGAATACATCTGCATTTACACTAGGTATATAAGATTTACAAAAAAGCATTCATTATAATCCTGGAAATGCACTCGCACACATACACACACACACACACACACACACACTCAGATACACAGAACACTACTAGAAGATCAGTACAGTAAGAGAACATTAACAAATAATTATGAATTTGAAAATGAAACAACAGAAATTGTCCAAACAGAGATTATGTAAAGAAAATGGAATGATGGAAAATGTACAGTAACTGGGGCACTCACATAAAGGAAGACTGAAGGGACCAGGAACAAGGTGAGGACATAATAGTCAATATTTTTAACAATAAGAAATTTAAGAAGCCATTGGGCAAGCAGATCAAAAGGATCCTGGAAAGGATAACTATGGACACTTTAGCCTACTCAGAGAAAGAAATGATAAATGTAAAAATGTCAGATGAAATGTGATAAATAATGTAAATTTTAATTTGAAATACTTTAAAATAAAAGAATGTGGAAAAATTATACTATTGTTTTATGGCTTTAAGTCACATTTGAAATAACATTTATGACAAAATAGAAAAACATTGGAAAAATTGATCAATTTTATTCAAGGGGTCTTTTATTGTGGTTGTTTACTAAGGATTGGAAGTGTAGTTTAATGGTACAGTGTTTGCCAGTTATCCTCTGTGACCTGGGTTCAATCACTTGCACCCAAAAATATTGCATATATAATTTTAAGTGATATTAATACATTATAGTGTATCAATATTTCAGTTCATGGTCATCATGAAGAGAAACAAACATCAAGCCAAGAACAAGATAAAAACACCATGTAGTTCTCACAAAAATTAAAATGGAAAGCAAATTGTATTATAAACATTCTATGGGTGAATTTGATGATTGAAATGCTAAATTCTTTAAAGGTGCATTAGAAGGAATAGAAAGTAAGAGAAATTATTTACTTTATAAATTATTTTATGAAAAGCATTCATATGAATAAATTCTTTGTAATTTGTAAAACAAATTCTTACCTATCCTTCACACTGGAATAAGAAGATCAGATAAACTCTCTTTAACTATGTGAAAGGGGGAAAATTGGGAGGAAAAAAAAGTAAAAGATAGACCTAAATGCTGAAGTACTTGCTAAAAACAGCCAAATCCAAAGAGCAACAGGGTTAAGTATGAAACACAAATAAGTTCAGGTCATAGCCATGAATATTATTTTATATTGACCAAGTCTATTCCTGAGTATTTTATCACACTAGAAAAACTGTTTCCTCATGTAATTATCCTGCCCTTCATCATGCACTTTCCAGTAAGTGATTCTTGCCTACGACCTCTCTCTTAACAATATTAGGAAGCAATATCAGGTGGTCATATTTTGTTGTGCATATTATAGTGTTTATTTTTTATTTTTATTATTATTATTATTATTTGGTACAAGAGATTGAATTCATGATCTCACACTTGCCAGGCTGGTGCTTATGCCACTGAGCTAAATCCCTAGCCCCATATTATAATCTTTTAAAAAATAATATTTATATTACCTAGCACATTGACCTGGCAATAAAAAAGAAAGCATGATGTCTTAAATTATTTCAGGGAAATTAACTGCATTATATAAGCTACATAATGATATAAGAAATAAATTATGGATCAAATGCATGTAGTTTAAATAATTCTTATGACCAAAAGTTTATATTATGCATGTCTAATAACATGATATGAAAGCTTTGTACTCTATATATTAAAGAAAATAAAATAGCCTAATTTAATTAAAATATAAGGATTTCTTCAAATTAAATTTTGCTTACAAGTCACAGATTCTATTGTCAGGCTGACTAACAATACATGGTAGTATAAATTTCCAACTCAGACACATACATAAAAATGAATGTCAAGAAAACATATATTTTATAAACATATCTAGAAAGAAAAAAGCAATAATTATATAAAATTGCTAAGACTTTTATCAAACGAGAGATGCTCCTAAATGATAATTTAATACATTGACTGTTAAATATTTATTAAATTATTAATTTTAATTGCAAAGACAAGGAATATATACAAATATAGAATCCAGAAAACATACATACAAGAACAATAAATAATAATTTTATATCATATTGATATAGGATGATAAATTATTTTGCCACTGATTCAGAAATATGAACAACTTAGTACATTTTATAATATTTCTTAGTTAAGATAATTATGCAGCTAAATTGTTTTAGTTCATTGAAAAGAAATATTTGTGCAGAGATTGCTTGGAAAAGGGATAATGCCTATATCTTACACTCTGAATAACTATTATGGTGACAAAAATACACAATGTATTAGTTATTCTAACTCCTACTGATCTGTCATGAAACTGTTTTACTGCTATTTTTATGTTTTTTCTCTTTAAAATAAAAAATAAAACATGGAGGACAGAGAATCTAAATGATGAATCTTGATTTTAAAGACATTTCTCAAATCATTTCTGCAGTTTATTATAAGTAGAATGACTTATGAAAAGGAACATATTTAAATTATACAATTGCTGGAAATTACAGTATGCATAAATATTGTATGATGTAGTTTTCAACACAATAAAAATGCTTTTTTTGTTTTGCATATTAGTTGCTTTTGAAACCAAATGTATTCACTCCCAGATTTATCCCATACTTCATGAATGTTCGAAGCTATGTCTGAAAACATGTATTTGGAAATCTTCAGTATCATGTTTTCTAAAGGAAGAACACTTGCAGAGGAAGACAGCAAAAAATAAATTGCTTTTTTCAGACCAAACAATTTTTTTACTAATAAAAGGAAAAGACAAATGTAAGTTCTTAAAACCACTGTTACTATAGTTGCCTGCAGACATCTCTCCTCTGCAGGACTCTAAGGACAGCCTTTTTTACCTCTTTGTTTCTGAGACTGTAGATGAGAGGATTCAGCATGGGGATCACAATTGTGTAAAACACAGAAGCCACCTGATCCTTTCCCAAGGAGTAGGACTCCTTTGGTTTTAAGTACGCAAAGATCATAGTGCTGTAAAAGATGGTGATCCCCAGGAGATGGGAGGCACAGGTAGAGAAGGCTTTTTTCTTTCCTGCAGTGGAATTAATTTTCAGGAGAGTGGAGAGAATGGACACATAGGACACAAATATGATGATGAGGGAGACTATTAGGGTGGAACCAGCAAAAATGAATATAATGATTTCATTTTCATGAGTGTCACTGCAGGACAGGGCTAAAATTGGAGCTGTGTCACAGAAAAAGTGATGGATGACATTGGAGCTGCAGAAATGCAATCTGCTCATACAAATTGCATTCACACTGGATTCCATAAAACAAATTGTGTAGGAGCCAGCGAGCAGGGCACGGCACAGTCTTGTGGACATGATGACTGAATAGTGCAGAGGGCTGCAGATAGCTACATAGCGATCATAGGCCATGGAGGAGAGAAGAAGGGATTCAGTGCCACCCAGGAGGATAAAAAAGAACATTTGGGTGAAGCAGCCCAGAAATGAGATGCTCTTGGAGGAAGTCAGTAAGTTCTGTAAGGTTCTAGGGGTGATGACACTAGAGTAATTGAGGTCAAGAAATGACAGGTGAGTGAGGAAAAAGTACATGGGTGTGTGAAGCTGGGGATCCAGGTGAATGATCAGTATCATCCCCATGTTCCCCAGTACTGTGACCAGGTAGATGAGGAGGAAGAGTAGGAAGAGGACCAGCTGCATCTCTTCAGAATCTGCCAGCCCCAGGAGGATGAAGTCAGATATACTGGTCAAGTTCCAACTACCCATGTTTTAGCGTTTTAAACTACTGAGAAATCAAAGTTGATATGTAGCTTGGGTGACTGAAAACAAGTTTTTTTTTGTGTGAATTCCCCATACTTATTACAGATAATTTACCATTTTTAGGAATTGAAAAACAATTTTGTTGAATATTAACAAAAATATTCAAATATCAGATGGAAAAGTATATGGGTGTGAATTGTCATTTCTTTCTGATGTAATAAAATGTTATTGTCTCTGGAATTAGCTGGAATATGATAGTACATAAATGCTTCCTTTATTTACAAATTCAATTCACTTATAAAGTATATGACATAGCCCATTTTATTCACAGATTTTTAAATCACAAGAAGGGCACAGAAAATTACTTTTGTGAAGTCAGAGCAATCACTTCTTCTCACTGAAATTCTACCAAAATACTTTGCCTCCTGAGAGTTTGCTAACCATTCTTTATTCCTGTTTATAACTTGTTTTAGCAAAAATAAGAAAGGATATTAAGCACACTGTAATGAAAATAGCTTTACTTCTCTTTATTTTCCCATTTACTTTCCATTGCTTTTTGTTTTTAATGACAAATCAATTTCACTTTTTAGGAAACTTCTTTGAGACATATTAGGACTGCACACCTCATATAATATAGAATTGCTGAATACACCAAAAATGAAGGGTGAAATGACTTTTTAAAATGAAGATAGTTTTAAACATAGGCTACTAACCCACATTCCTGTGCCAGGTGTTTATGTCTTGTTCTCAAGAAGCCACTGTTTTCTGAAGAAAAACAAAACAAAACTTCTGTCATTAATATATTTCTCTGTAATATGCTAATATTACTTTGATAAGTTTTAAATGTATGCACATGTATATTCTTCTAAAACAGTTTTATTTTATCTTTTCTAAAACACTCCTCTATTAAGAATGATAATTACTGTGCAGCAAAGCTGATGAAATAAGTAGTTTTTCTAATATCTACAAATCTAAATTTTTTTCCAATAAAAAGCCCAGTAACAATGTAAGGAGTCGAGACTCTCTGTGATATTTGTTTTCCTTCACAGAAAACAATTTTGTATTTTTGTTATACATCATTTGTATATTTCTTTGTATAAGTGACTTCTATATTTTTGCACATTTTTCTTTTTTAGCTCCAATCTGGTTGAATCACCCTGGAAACATTGTTCAGGTCTTGATCAAATGGATACTTTACCTGACATTCTTCTCTGAAAATTGTCCCAGTGAGCAACTGTGAATTTATCCAGAGCAGTGTGCACCTTGCTTCCCAGACTGCTGAGTCCAGGGTGCACCATGAATTTATGCTCTATTAAGCATGCAGAACTTGGTCCTCCTCAGGGCCCATTATCTGAGGAAGGATGCCTGGCATGATACCAAAGGCAAACTTTCTAAGTGTAAAGGAGCAAAGTTCCACAAAGAAGAGCACATTCTCTCATGTTACTCTAAGTTGTAGATAAACTTCACTTCTTAATTAAACTATATATATATATTTTTTACTTTTTAGTTTGATATATAATTACTTTAACTTGCAGAGAATAATTCTTACATTCAGTATTGTGGTCTGTCAGGGTTGTGTTTGAGGGGTTTTGTTGTTGTTGTTGCTGAAGTTGTCGTTTTTAATTGAGTGTAGATGAAATTTTCAAGCATGTATTTATTATATTGTTACAGGTAGCTGAGCTAGTTAGAAATATTATAGGCAGCCAGACAGGACTGAGCCTTCAAAGGAGCCAGAGCAGAACTTCAGATACCTTGCAGTCTCCTGGTGTGAGCCAGATCTCCAGACAAAAGGCAAAGCAAATACAAGTGCATCCTAAGGATCCACAGTTCAGATAGTTCTCTCTCACCCTGAGGAAGGCAGGAGTCACCATCCCAACCCACTAGGGAAGAGTCTCTCCTCTCTTATAATGCCCACTTTCCACATGACTCACTTCCCCATTTATCCCCAATTTAATCAATGTTACCTAAACTGTTACTCTTTTTGGCTAACCATAGTTCTGTCCCACCTTATGCCCATCTACCTTGTGAGTTCCCAGTTTTCCCCACCTTAAATCCATCTCACCCCATAATTTTACTCTAGATAAGTCCCTAGAAAAGACAGAGTCCCTGTCAACCCACTCTGGATCCCTTTTGTCTCCCTCAGACAGAAGCTTTCTATCTCTCAACAAATATATTCTACTTTTAACCTTTGTTGTTGCTAAAATTCATTGTTTGAGTTTAGTGAACATGAACTTGTACTGGACAGGAGTACAGGTCAGGAGTTTCATTCTCCTATATCAATGGGCATGGGGTGGGACTAATTTATGGTCAATCAAAAAGATTACGAGTGTAGTCACTTAGGTAATACTGATTAACTGGGGATCAAATGGGGAAGCAAGTCACAGAGCAAAGGTCAATGAAATGAACAAGACTTTCTCAAAAGAAGTGTGCTAGGGAGGATTTGGTCTTTCACCCTAGGTGACTGATGCCTCTTTAGAGTATCAATCGATGTTGTTCATCTCCAGGGAAATTAGGTGCGTTGTCATTTCTCTTTGTTTTGAATCCTAACTTTCAGGGAATCTACCTCCAGGCACAGTTGTAGTATGTTCTTATCTTCTGCACTACTCTCTCTAGGGATAAGCCCTGTCTGTCTATAACATTTCTAAATAAGCCAGCTACCTGTAATACAATCATAGGAGTGTATCTTGGCCCATGTGACAGCCAGATTAAAAAGTCAGAACCAATAATTAATTAGAGGGAAGGAGTTTAAGAAAGGACTATGCTTTATTTGTGAGAAGGGAAAAATGCAGAGAGAATTAAGCTGCCCTGGAGAGGAGAGTGGGGTCTGGAACAAGAGGGAGAGCTGCAAGCCTTTGTCCCTGGGTTTCTTTACTAGGGTTAGAGACCCTGCCTTCCAGGTGGCCACCAGGAATCTGTCATGGTTTGATTGCTTCCTAACCTGTATTTGAGTGGATCTGGGTGCCAAGATCCTAACCCAGGCACCTTTGCCTTCCTGCACATTCCTTTTGGTAGGCTTGTTTAACTTCTTCCTGCCCTTTTTGTTATGTATATGATGGTGTGGGTGTGTTTCATATACACATTTTCCATATATATTCTATATATGTATATGTAGAATCTATATGTTAATGTGTTTGTATTTTATAGATTAAACTAGTTTTTTTTTTTAAAATTGAGGTAGCTGCCCTATGTCTGCTCTGCATTGATTGGAGGTAGTTGCTGGTAGGTGCTGGTGGGTTATCCTGGCTTTCATGCTTCTGGCCTCCTCATGCTTGTCTGACACCTCCTTCTCAGATTAGTTTCTTCAGGAAGAGCATTCCACCCTTAGCTGTAAATTCTTATTCTAATTGTGATACCTGGTTCCTTTTCAGGTATCACATAGAGCTGGTTACTCTCTCCTTTTCTACCTCTGTCCTGTTAATCTGTCTGCAGGAATTCCTCCAGAAAAGTTTTAGCATTCTGAATGTAACTGAAGGTGGTAAAGCCTCTTTGAGTAAGAATTTTTGCCAATTTCTCTAATACAGCCTAATGAGGACTTATTCTAATTTTTCCCTGCCAACAGACTTGTATCTCTACAAGAAGTTATGAGAAGAAATAGAAGAAAAAGAGAAAAGAAAGAAATATAATTAGAAACAGAAAAAATAAGCCATTTGAATGCTGAGCATAACTCCAATTTTGCTGTAAAAGCATAGAAATGTGGGTCTGTCAGACCTACCTTTATTTCTTGATGAATTATTAATTTTTATTTTGTGAGTTTTATTATATTAAATAATGAATACTTAGCAGGAAATATATTACAACTTAAACTACTTATTTTGGATACTTATGGGTGTTTATTAAAAAGTGTCAAAATATTCAACATTGGCTTTTTTGGTGTACAAAGTCTAAAAAAGAACAGTAAAAATAAATACCTACGTGAACTATAATGAAAATGCCAGTAGCATTTCACAAAAACATTGCTTAAATTGTCACACCTGAGCTAGTCTGCAAACATGACAACACACTGTCCATACACAGTCATCAGTTAAACTGACAGCAATGTGTTTAGCTCTCCTGGCTTTCTTGTAGGATGTAGTGGACATCCCACTAATCTCCTTGTTTAGTAAGGTGACTTTTATTGTATTTTCCAGGGTGCAGCTAACAGGAATATAAATGTCAATAAAACAAAGTATTAAATTTTTGTTATGTAGCATGCATCTAGATTAGACAGCACATTTTCTTATCAACAATGTATTTGATACTGAAACTTAAAATATAACATCAGAAATAAATTACTAAATGAACTCCAATAAAAATACCAGTAGGACATGACAATAGAAGTAAGCTTTGCTTAAGTTATCACACCCAAGGCAGCCTTTAGATATGACAGCTGCAGGTTCTCTGCACACATGTTGCTTTCTCTGACAGCACACATGCTTAGCTTTCCTTTCCTGTGGGGCAGTCATGGCACCTCTCTTCTCGTCCTGTTTTGTCAGATGATTCCTGTTACATTGTACAACATGCACTAAGCAGTGAAATAAGATGTCTGTAAAATAAAATAAAATAATAAAATAAAATATCAGATATATAATAAGTGCTTACTATAGTCATCAACATTTCCTAATGAGCTGTTTACTTGCTTACAAAACCTAAAAGATAATATCAAAAATAAAAACCTATGTGTGCTACAGTGTAAACACAAAGTTCATCACAGAAATCATCTTTAACTGTCACACCCAAGGCAGTCTTCACACATAACAACTGTATGTGTCACACAAGTATTGCTTACACTAGGTGCATATATTTTGTTTTCCTGTCCTTTCTTGTAGGCACAGTTTACACCCTTTTGGGTTTCTGTTGTCATAGTAGGTGTTTTTGGGGACATCCCTGACTGTTCACCCATCAGGTCACCAGTGTGTTCCACAAGTATTTTGAGTAGTTCCCTGAGCAGAAACATTTTGTTTTTCCTCTGCTATGATCTTGTATGAGGTCCAATACTAACCTCTGAGACAATTTTTGAAGATATTTTGCACATGCTGCTGTCAAACTATGCCACACATGTTTAGGATCAAGTAAAACAGCACTGACCAATGCTTTGTGTTTCCAGTGACATCATAGTTGATGCACAACTCAACAATATCTACCCTACCTTCAGTTTTCTTGTAGAAAGTTTTCATCTCCAGCTTTCATTTTGTTCAGGTTTCCTTATCAACATTTCCATTAGTGTAATATGTTGACACAGCAGTACCAGTTTGCTTCTCTTTGCCATATACAAGGCCAATATCATATCTTTCTGAAATCCAAAGATTGTACTATAAAAGCCTCTTCTTTGAAATTGTAACATTTCATTAGGAATTTCTGCTTTGTTCCTGTTTCAGTCAGCTTGTGCTCTGTTAGCAAATCTAACAACAAATCAGTTAGAATCTGGTAAACCAAATGTAGAATGTCACATTCTGGTTAGTTTGGCAGATGGGAGTAGCAAGTCCATTCACAACATCATTTGGTTGATTACTACACAGATAAGGGCTGAAATCCAGAATAATAAGTCAGTTGTAGGATAATGACTCAGTTCTATACTGGATTGTTCCATTTGATTATGAGCCATTTTGCAACATTTTGAGTAGTCATATCTGTACTCACATTGCTGTTTCCTCTGTCATCTGAATCAAGGAATTCTGCCTTCTCTGTATCTGTATCAGTTGATTCTTACTCCACTTCACTGACACAGGAACTTTGGCTCACATGGCCAGCATCAAAGCCATCATCACCATCATCATCACCATCACCATCACCATCATTATCATTGTCATCCACTCACACACACCATATTGGGTCATCTTCATCATTCATGCATCAGCAATCTGATTCACTTTTGACCACTCCAAAAATTACAAATCTGATTTTTCATGTTCTTTTTTACTGAACTGGTCTACTCTCACTGGCAAAATCAAAAGAAAACTTTATTTTTAAATAAATCCTGGAGTGCTGCCATTGTATCAGCGCATCTGTGATATGTAAGTAAACATGCACAAAACCGGTTTACCTTGGCATAATGTGAGTAAAAAATTCCATTTTTCAGCATGTGCACACCTGCACACACCTCACTGTTCTTCTTCATATCGAGTGGGTAAGCACACAGATTTCTGCATGTATCCTTCAGCTAAAGGGACTGAGACACACGGTTACTATTTTGCTAAAGTACAAATTTGCTGCAAAAAAGTAAGGGATGAGTCTGCTGGCCCCAGTGAATATATTAGCAGGTATGTGTATCTGATAGAACAAAGGACATGAAACAACCCTGGCTTTGAGAGAACCTATCAAAGCAAGGTAATGCCTTCTCCTGGGAAAGCAATAGCTTAAATTCTTATACAGTGACACTCATGCACACACACACAGTGGTCATGTCTCCTTGTGGGGCCATCTGCACTGGAGACTGTACCTAATGGTGTGTGTGTGGTGCTGTGTGTTGGGGGGCTACACCAGCATAGACCACCAGGCTTGTGTAAAGGAAACATGTCATGCAGTTTGTTGTGCCTAAGCACTGGCAGACAGAAAGCAAAAAGAGCTTCTGTAGGGAACAAGGAGAAGTGTGTCCCTCTCATAGGGATGGAAGGGAGGCTGGGGACATTATTTGAGGAGATGGTAATAAACAGCTATGGGGTCAAAATTCTCTAACTGTCTGGCATCACACTGGGCAGTGTCTTTGAAGCATCCTGTGTAAGTTTCAGGGTGTCTCCAGATGTCCCCAGATTTTGTGGAAGCTGCAAAGTTTCTTGTTCTATCTTATCATTTTTATGACTTATTTTCCTCGTAGATGACAGCTTCAGTGCTGAGCTGAGTTACCTGCTGAGAGCATCACCTTCACTGGAAAGCAGGTGGGGGGCTGGGATGGTCAGGACTGGCTGGAGCCGTCAGTGACAAGAGTTTCTTCTAGAATGCTCCTCAGGTCAAGGCCTACTCAAAGGAGGAACATCAAAATCATGTCTTCTTCCCATCTCCTTTTGGGCCTCTGTCCCAGAGAAGGAACCATCTCTGGCTGTTTAGAGGCATTCTGCCCCTCCATGGTGACCTCAGTCCTCTGCCAGGTTTGCCAGGGGAGAGATGGACCTTATCTGTCCTTCAGAGTCCTCTGGTCTTGGGAAGTAGGGTGACAGGAAGTGCAGTGTCTGCCTGTTCTGTGTGCAAGGCCTTAAATTCCCAACCTTGCTCCTGGGTGCTTGTGCTGCCCTCTTGACTCTGGGTGCCTCCAATAGAGCAATAGATTGCACTATGCTTATGTATGACTAGACCTGCTTTCCAGCCTCCGCAGGGAAGAAAATGAGCTATCTTTAATTTAATTAAGATTCAAAATGCACTTCAGTTTAAATGTTATCTTCAAAGTTCTCTCAGTGTGTTGGTCAACAAAAACTGATGCAATGTCTTTCCTAAATCATAAAAATACACATAAATGAATATAATGTAAAAGTGTACCATGGAAAATTAACTAGAGAGGGGTAAGAGCCCATGAATATATGAAGTTATTACGGCATTTATGTAATGAGAAATGGGCCAAAAAATGCGTATTAAATTCTTAAACCTAATCACAAAGAAGGCAACCTGGTACTTAGAGGCTAAGGCAGGGGCATCACTGTGAGTTCAAGGCCAGTCTGAACTACATAGTGAGTCTGTGTCCAAAAAAGAAAGATCAGTAACATTTGCAAATATAGATTTCTAGAAAATGTAGATATAAAAAGAAATTACTGATTTGATGTAATAGTGATGTAAGAAAAGCCACATTTGTAATTGATTTGAATATTTGAGTATTATAGGATATGTTAAAGTTGTTGGATAAATTTATTAGCACTTTTAAATCATTAACACATGGATGAAACTCAATTGTTGCTTTTTTGCTATGAGGCAAACATACTCATTAACTTATTTTTAAAGAATGCTGTAAACCTTAAGAAATCGGTAAAAAAAAAAAGAGGCAGCTGGCAGAAGCTCCTTGTTAAGTCACAGAAAGGAGGGGCTTTAGCATGGCTCACACCTTACAGTGCTTACTGCTCACTGATTTCTCAGTTGCTAAATCCACAGATTTCTGGTTGAAGGAACCACACAAGAGAGTGTTAATTTTGCTCATATACTGAGTACATGTTAATCTTACTGATCTTGATTACACAGAGATTACTAGATGTTAAAATTTCAGATGAGTAAAAAAAGCAAAGATTACACAAGAAATGACAGGAATTGCAGTAAATATATATCAACATGTATTTATCACCAAGGACCTATAAAGACAAGCATAAAGCTGTCAGCAATGGATACAGTGTTGCATTTTAATAACCATTTCAATAATTGTCTTCAATTTTAAGATATATTACTTTCCCATAAAAGTTCTACAACATTACTTTATTCAGATTTCAAAATATGGAACTATTGGCTTTTTTACTTTTTGATGTTTGTCTTTATATTGAATTGTGTAATAGAGATGGTAAAATATGGATGAAAAATATTGAAAAATATATATTATGTGTGAAAATATAATAATGCAATTCATCTGACCATAATAGCCAGAATTTATTATTTTTGCCTGAAAGATTTACATCCACATTCTGGTTACAATAACATCAAATTATTATATATCCTGTGTAGGTGGAAATACTGAACCTTTGAATTGCAAAGAATCAATGTAGGTTGAATTGTATTAGATCAACAATCTATATGCTGTAATTGTGTTTGGAAAGTGATTGCTCTAAACCTTGCTACTGATAATCTCTATAAACAGAATGACTCATGGAAAATATAGTGCTTTTTCATTACAAAATTCTCTATAACTGGAGTATGCACAAATAGTTTATGATATAGTTCTTAAAATTGCAAGATTTAACACAATGCATGACTGAAAATTACAATATGAATTTTGTCAAATCTTGTGCCTACAAATATCCATACTTTAGCAAAGAGAAAATGTAGAGAGAAAAGTTCAGCTGTTTCCAGGAGACCAAACAATTTCCCAGAAGACAAATGTAAAAAACAGTAAATAAACTTTAAAAATTTTAAAAAGACAACTGGGAAAGTAAGTGCAAATGCTAAGAAACATAGCTATTTTAATAGCTCTGTCTCCTCTGCAGAACTCTAAGGACAGCATTTTTCATCTCTTTGTTTGTGAGGCTGTAGATGAGAGGATTCAGCATGGGGATCATAATCATCTAAAACACAGAAGCCACCTGGTCCTTTCCCAAGGAGTAGGACTGCTTCAATTTTATGTAAATAAAGATCAGGGTGCTGTAAAAGATGGTGACCCCCAGGAGATGGGAGGCACAGGTAGAGAAGGCTTTTTTATTTCCTGCAGTGGAATTAATTTTCAGGATAGTGGAGAGAATGGACACATAGGACCCAGATATGATTATAAGAGAGACAACTAAATTGGATCCAGCACAAATGAATATAAGGAGTTCAGCATTGTAAGTGTCACTACATGACAGGGCTAAAATTGGAGCTATGTCACAGAAAAAGTGATGGATTACATTAGAGTTGCAGAAATGCAATCTTCTCAGGAAAAAAACATTAACAGTAGAATCCACAAATCCAATCATATAGGAACCAGCAAGCAGGGCACAGCACGGTCTTGTGGACATGATGACTGGATAGTGCAGAGGACAGCAGATAGCTACATAGTGGTCATAGGCCATGGAGGAGAGAAGAAGGCACTCAGCAGCTACAAAGATAACAAAAAAGTACATCTGGATGAAGCAACCCAGGAATGAAATGCTCTTGTGGGAAGTCAGTAGGTTCTGTAATGTTCTAGGGGTGATGACATTTGCATAGCTGAGGTCGAGAAATGACAGGAAAAAGTACATGGGGTGTGAAGCTGGGGGTCCATGCAAATGAGCAGTATCATTCCTGCGTTCCCCAGCATGGTGACCAGGTAGATGAGGAGGAAGAGCAGGAAGAGGACCAGCTGCATCTCTTCAGAATCCGCCAGCCCCAGGAGGATGAAGTCAGACACATTGGTAGAGTTACAATTACCCATATTGTACTGTTTTACACTGTTGAGAAATCAAAGATGATAAATAGCTTAATTTACTGCAAAATTTTTTTTCTTTTCTTTCTTTCTTTTTTTGTACTGGTGTTTGAACACACAACCTTGTGCTTGCCAGGGAGGCATTTATGCCACTGAGCTAAATCCCATGCATATGTTTTTATTTTCATAAGGTCCACTGATTATAATTAGTTTTTACAGACATTAATAAAAGTATACATAATAGCAAAACATTTAATTGTTATGTATAGATCTCAGTATAAATTAATATTTTTTCTTATATATTCAAATGCTGCATCTTGTAATTAGTATGAACCTGATACCACAGTAAACATTTTCCTTCATTACCACATTTAATTCCATCAATTTATCATGCCACATGCATTACTTCCCACATGTTTTGTGCAGAAAAAGGGAACAGTTATTGCTAATGCAAAATCAGAGCAATTACATGTTGACACTGTGTTTCAACCAAGATGTTTTGACCTCAGAGGACCTACTCATGATACTGTGCTAAGTAGTTTTAGCAAAACCTAAGAAAGAGAATGTAGTTATTTATGCTAAAATGAAATTTTATGTATTATTTTTTGTTTTAATTCCCAATGTGTTTTATATTAATTGAAGTAATTTCAGCCTTGGGAGTTTGCTGAGGCAAAAAAAGATTATAGAGCCTGCACAATGTCAAATTCCTGAAGATACGGTAACTGAAGATATGATAAAACACATCTTTGTGTACTGGGAGTTTTTAAGATTCGCTACTTCTCCACCTTCCTCTGACCAAGAGCAGGAATGTCTATGCTTCATATCCTCCCCTCAGCAGATTAGATGGAGACATGTTGGCCTGTCAGAGAAATATTGCATCCCTCTGGTAAGAATATTCAGTGGTCCAAGGAATTCAAGGTCCAGTTAATTTGGACAAGAAAAGCAGGGAGCTTGGGGTGATCTTGCCATAAAAATCTTTGCACCTCAAAACACAGTGATTGAAAAACTCTTTTCTTTCCAACAAATAAATTTTCTCCATCTTTTATTGGGGAAGTGAAGGCACTAATGTCCTTTAATTCTAATAATGATGTATTTTTCTGTTTATTTTATGGAAAAAATGTAAAAGAAAATTTCATAACAAAATTATAGGGTAATAAAAATAATTAATACATTGTGTGTTGCTCAGGATACAAGATATGGGTATAAAAATTTCCCAGATCAGTATTAGCACAAACTTTCCTTTAGAATGACCTAAGTGTCACTAACAGCATAACTGACTTGCATTTTTTCCCTATTCTTCCTGTTCTTTTCCCTTTCACAAATCCTAGTTCCATTTTCCTTTCAAGCAATTTTTTCCCATCTCACAGTTCCTATGGTACATTTTAGAACTAATTTATTCTTTTGCTTTCTCACAGCAGGAAGATAATACAATGTTTACATGTGTGAATCTGATTCATTTCACTTATGAGCATGTATTTTTTTAATGTCTTCTCAAATGCAATGTTTGCATATATTACATTTTCAGAAATGTATTTTGCTTACATACTTTGATTCCACCCACTCTTTATTACTGTTTTGCCAGCCATAACATAATTCATAGTAATATATGAATAATATGCATGCTCACTAGTGCAATAAAACTAATTTTATTTCATTCTGTGAAATCACCTCCAATTTTAAGAATGATACTCACTGAGAGAGAAGGTTTGAACAAAAAAAGCCTTCTTCCAATAGTATCTTCTTGGAAATTTGTCAAGTTCAGGTTTTTCTTGGTAATAAAAGATGAAAGCCTTTATGGAGCTGAAAATTTTTTGAAATACTGTTTGTATTCCCTCATGTAATTTAATTTCATGTTCCAGTGTACTCATTTTTTATTCTGAGGTTAATTATTTCATATTAGAAATTTTATATAGTTGGTAATGAAATGAAAATTTTACCAAGAAGTTTTGTCTGCAGAGAATTTGAGGGGGAAACTGAGAAAATTCCCAGGATAGTTTAAGCCTTCCCTCCAAGGCTGGCAATTGCAGGGTGCCTCATATAACATGCATTTGGGATCCTGCAGCCTTTGGGCATCCTCAGGAAGCAGTTTCCCAGAAATATTACTTGGCAAGAATCCAAGGATAAAAGTTCAAGGACTAAATGGGCAGAATTTTTTTGTTTTCTCTTAGGAGCTTCATGGATAAGAACATACTAATCTCCTGTGGTACTCTAAGTTGTTGTCAAACTTCATTTGTTAACTTGTCAAATTGATTCATAATTATATAAACTTGCAGAAAATAGCATTTACATTCAAATCCTGAATGAGGAAGTTTTTGACTAGGATGCAGGAGAAAAACTTTTCAGAAGCATATGCATTTCATGACTGACTGATTTTATGAAAACTGGAACGATAAAATTTTCACCTGGAGTATTTTATACTCACTAATGTGATTTGGATATAGATGTACCACATACTCACTAGAAAAGAAAATTGAAAAAAAATTTACAGAGAAAACGAACCACCTCAGGATATTGTATCATTTGTTTACACCATAGCAATTTCTGCCACTCATTTATCCTTTGTAAACCAAATTTTTTTGAATGTGCACTTACAGATTTGCACAGCTATTATCATATTGCATGTTCAGCACATTTTCTTCATTTCATGCTTACAATAAAATCTACCATGACCTGTTATATTGGCCTATGGTTAACCAACACCCCCTTCTATTATGCATTGGATGATGCCCTTGTCTTGCCTATGTGCACTGAGTGTGCACAGCTGATAAATGCCTCTCTGGAGGCCTGATGGGAATGAGGAGAAATCTCTATTCTGGTTTGGGAGTGTGATCAGCTTCATCTAACACAATCTTTGTGTTTTGCCACTTAAATGTACTTCATTTTACTTTTATTTCACAATAGAAAAATGAAATCAAAGACACAATTGGCCCTTAGACTAACATAAGAATTGTGATGAATTAAGTGAGCAAAAACTTACCCTGGTTATACACAGTCAAATTAGATGTTGTGTTGAAAATAATAAGAAGCAATTAAAGTATAATAGTAAAGTGGCAATGTATTACTGAGGAACAATAATCAAAAATGAAGAAGCAAAGGAAGAATTTAAAAATGTGCATAGTGAAAATTAGAGGAAAACGTTACTATAAACTTTGCATGAAGTCACGAAGAAATCAGTTTTCATACATTTACAAAATGACTCTCAAAAAATAAAAATAAAATAAAATAATAAAAAATAAAAAGACTCTCTTAGAAAAATATGTTTCACTTCCCAAAGTTTCCAGAGGTAATTACCTGGAGTAGTAAAGACACTGTTTTATTTATATTATACTGTTGGACTTTTGGAAAGAGGTATTTATCAATAATTATTTTATAGAGTGACTGGCTATTTTGGAGATGTAGAAGCCAGTATCCAACTGTATAACTCACAGGTAACACTGAGGTAACAGGTAACAGGGAACCTTGTGAGTTCATCCCAGCAAGAAGGTGAAGGTGAATTTGTATCTCCCCAATAAGCATAAGATTGCAAGCTATTGTGAGGAATGTTTTCTTACCCAAGATTTTCTAATAATGACTAAAAATTGGGTTACATATGGTGCTGTTCATGACAGCAGAATAATTCTTAGAAGTCCTCCATAGCAGCAACCAAAGTCAACCAAAGCATTTAAAATTCCTTTAAATTTAAACATCATATTTAAATTGTGATTCAGTAATCTTTTTTTTGTCTCTCTCCCTACCAATCTTTACTTTCTTGGATTATCATTATTGTTATTTTCTTTCATCTTTGACTATTTCAAGAATTGAATGGTTTTATCTTTTAATTAATAAATCAGATGTTTATGCAAGTTTTGAAATCGATTTAGATGTCTTGGTTCATGAATATGAAAAGTAGTGACAGACTCGGATGCATTAGCATATCCACCAGCCTACACCTTTATCATTTTTTATGTTGAACACATTGGTACTTTTTTTCATTTTTGACAAACACTGTTTAATTTTTTAGATTATAACGTTTCACATGTGCTCTTTCATTTCCCCAATTTTAGTAGACCAAATTCATTTTTCTCTGTAGTATCTGGCAGTAATAACTGCTTATGTTTTTGTTTTATCAGTTTAATTCTATTGAAAATCTACCAGCGGTAACAGATGTCTACTATTACACTTCAGAATGTCAAGTATTAAAATTTAGTTTCTGTAAGTGGGAATTAGGTAAAAATTAGAACTTTTATCCAACATGCCTGACAGATTAGGATACAGACACATCCAGAGCAAAGGCCAAGTGAAGACAGAGGGTAAAGTTTGACATCTGTAAAGTACAAAGAGAAGCCTCAGCAGAAAGCAACCTGCCAGCTCCTTGGAAATGGGTTGTGTAGTATCCAAAACTGAGAAAATACACCTGTACTGCTAGAGCAACTCTGTCTATTGCATTTTCTTATTGCAACCATAGCAAACTAGTGGAACAGGTATTGTCACATGTGGCTGTGTGTATTTATGCATGCAAGTGTAGATCGACTCCATAAGGAAGAAACAGTCCCATGCATAGAAACCTTCATAGTTAGACTAGGAGCTTTATTTTTAAAATTTCAGTAAGAATAGAAACATGCTGCTTATCTACAAACATATGATTCAGTTAAAATTTTGATGAGAAAAATTTACTTTATCCTAACACCATTTCCTAAATAATCTTTTCATTGCCTCTGAGACTTCTTTGTACCTCAAACTGTAGATGATGGGGTTCAGCATGGGAATGACAATGGCATAACGTGTGGACACCACCATGTCATGCTCCAAGGCACGTACATGAAGAGGACTGTCCCATGATAAATGGAAACTCTGTTAGGTGGGAGCCACAGGTGGAGAATACTTTTCTCCTCCCTTCAGGAGAAGGCATTTTCAGAATGGCCAATAGAATGAGACCATAAGAGCTGAGGACAGTCAGGATAATGATAACCTCAGTGGAACTCACAAAGAGGAAGAGCAGAAACTCATTTATATGAGTGTCAGAACAGGAGATAGTGAGGAGATGGAACATCACAAAAGATATGCCTGATTTCTTTGGACCCACAGAAAGACAGGCTGAAAGCGGGCACTGTATGAATTGTAGAATGCAGAATCCCCCCAGTAAAGGAAGCAGTGATGAGCAGCACATAGACCCTTTGTGTCAGGCTCACAGCATACAGGAGCAGGTTGTACATGGCCACACAGTGGTCATAAACCATTACCCCCAAGAGAAATCATTCTGTGTCCCAAAAGTAACAGCCAGAAACATCTGGGCTGCTACTGCAAAAATAAAATGTCTTTCATTTTTGACATAAAATTTGCTAGCATTGGAGTAATAACAGTAAAAAAAATGTGGCATCCACAAATGATAAAATACTTAAAAAATGCTTTAGTAGATTGGGTTGTGGAGCTAGGAATGCCCAATGCCCAATACAATCCGTCCTATGTTTGCCATGATGAGAAACAGCAAGAAGGAGACTGATGTGCAGTTGAGCAAGTGAAGCCCTTGAGGACCAACAATGTAACTGTGGTGACATTGTTCATACTGAAAGCACAGAGAAAGGTCTAAGACATTCAGAACACTGCAGTCCATATTACTACGAACATCCTGAGCAGTGCTGTATGGAAGGGAACATGAAATCTAAGTACTTATTTTTTGTGAATATAGAGTGTCAAACAGTAGATGAGGAAACAGTGAGAAGATAGTTGACTCATATTTGATGCCACGAATGCAGATAAAATTGGAGACATGCGTCCACTTGCAGTCTCAGTCTGTGCTGCTTCTAATAGCTTGGGGCAGCTGCTCCATGTAGCCCAGTATTCTTTAGCTGGCACCAAATAAAAGTGTGTTAAAACACATAGGCAGCAAGTGAAAAAATGTTTTTTTTAGGATACCCAAACCCATCAGGGCACAAGTCATAAGAAAATATTCTCAAAATTCTAGATCTTTCAGCAATTTTGTAAAGAATGTTTTGTTATAATACAGTGTCCTACAGAACTGGAGCACTATTTTACATCATCAATATAAATACTGAAGGGCAAAATATTAGTAAAATCTATTTTAAAAGTAGAATTTGCTTATTAGGTTGACTCTATACAGCATCTGCTTCCTGTATTATAGTATTTTATGTTTTTTTTTTACCAAGTTTCTTTATCTGTAATAGGTCCTATTTAAGTTGTCTGTAAGATTAATGAATACATCAGGTAAAAGGTGGCCATTAAACTTACAAGACAATTTACACTTTCTAGAATTTCTTTCTTAAATTATGGAATTCCATTACTTGAACTAAATTGGTTTTATTTATATTTTTCTGAGCATTTAAATTGGTGACATTCTCTATGTTTTCACATTTTCATGTCTAGTGAACTTCAGTAGAATTGTTCTGAAAAAATAAAAAGGTGATTTTTTTAGTTAATATTATTTTTAGTTATTATTTATGCAGTTTGTGAAATAACAGCAAGGTGTGAAGTCACAACTAAATATGTCACAAATATCAGAAATTAAGTTATAATACCCAATATCATATGAGTTGTTTCCAAGATTTAGTTATTATAAAGTTTGCTACTATAAACTTTGGGTGCACATATATCACTGTGGTATGGCATTAGGTTGGGTGAAATCGGAAAAGTTTGAAGAAAAAAATGGAAAAAATACAAGTCAGTTATATTGTTAGTGTCTCTTAGTTCATTAAAAACAAAGGTTTGTACTAATATGGATTGGAGAAATTTTTATGGCCATATCTTATACCCTGAGCAACCACTTTAAAAAATAGCAACATGTAATGTGTTAAGTATTGCTATTCATTATTTCATTTTGAAATTTTGTTTTACATTTTTCCATAAAATAAAACAAAAATTAAAAACTTGAAAAAAGATTCATAACATAAAAATCCAAAGCAAAAATGTAGGATGAAAAGAAAGATACACTAAATAAATGTTCCATCACCACTCTTCCAATTAAATAAAGTATAAATTAACAAATATATGTGAATTCCCAATTTCTGTTTTTTGTTTATAATGCAGAAATATGCAGGGAAGAGATTTTATTTAAATTATTTAAGTCTATTTTTACACACCCCAAGCCATGGGATATTTGGGTCAGTTTTGAGGTTGTTTAATCAAGCACAAATGATAATCTATAAACTACTTAAATTAATCAATATATGTCAGGCTCCATTTTTAATAGACTGATAATTTCCAACAACAAAAGAGTCAATTAGGTTAGAGTTCTTGATAGAGTGTGGAGAAAGACAGATGTGCAGCAACAGTCGTTTGATGTAGGTCAACAGGTTTATGGACAATTATAAAATTAGTATAAGATATTTTATAATTATTCAAAATAATAAATGTCAACAAAGAACACTGTTCTCCATTAAGATTTTTCTTTTTCCTTCCTTTCTTCCTTCCTTCTTTCTTTCCTTTGTCTCTTTTTTGTTTTTTACTTTACTGCCATTATTTAATAATTTTAAATCATGATTTTATGAACAATCATTCTCCATTATTTTCAAACTTTATATTTCAAACTTTGGAAAATATTGTGTAATCAATAATATATTAAAATATTAACAAGCTTAATAGCTCCTCAACACCAACAAAGAGCGCCCCAGATTCCAATCCCTGTGCACCCTACCATCTCTGCTTCATCCCGTGCAGAGGAGTCTCCCCGTCATTCATAGAATTTCCTCCCCCAAAAGACAAGACTCTCATGGCCACTGATATTTTTATCCCTAAGAATCCAAACCATGGAAATTAGTATAATGTATAGGATATATGATTACCAAGATTTTTAAATACAAGACAAAATCAAAGATAAATACATTTGATAATATATAATTGTAAAGTCTGCTTGATGAAATCATCAAAAATAAAGCAGAAGAATGTGTCTCAGGTTGGAGAAAATAGATGTACTTATGCATTGCTTAAATAATAGATTAAATTTTTGCAGAAAAATGAACAAAGTATACATAAAGACAATAAAGGAAAACCCTTAAGGCCCACACATATAGTTTCACAATAATTTGAAAAATGGAAATATAAAACTATATGCAATTTTCATACGCTACCAAAAATTTAAAATGTTTTAAAGTTCTGTAAATACCAAATGATACTGAGGTGCTGAGACAAATTTAACATGCTTACTTTGTTGGTAGGATTATTAGCAGTTTAGACTCTTTGAAAATCAACTTGTAAGTGTCTAGTAAGTTTATGTCTACAAAATTAGGATACAATAAATAACCAAATGAATTAATATAGGTGATTCTGCAATATTACTGTTGAGTGAGAAGTAAAACCAAAGTGACTGAGCAAAGCATTACTATATCATAATGGTTTTAAAATATCACCAGAATTATGCCAGATGTTGTTAATGAGGTTACAAATACTTAAATGACAACTTGCATAGGAATGAAAAGTTGCAGTTATATTTACCTCCAGTAGAGAAAATGAATAGGACCAGGATCATGTTTATTGTGAAGAGAAAAGGATATGCAAAGAGTTTCTGCCTCACAAAACATGAAATTCTATGGGAAAATAAATCAAAGATTGAATAATGTCAGAATATAGGGTCAATTTTACTCTTTGATATTATTCATAAAAGTTCATATTTCCATTTATAAAATGCTGAGTTTTATTGTTAATACTTATTAGTTCCCTGAAAGTTAATAAAATCTACTTAGTTAATTGTATTTTTTTTTGGTACTGGGGATCAAACTCATGACCTCACACTTGCCAGGCAGGTATTTGCAGCACTGAGCTAAAGCCCCAGCCCCCTGCATTTTTTTTATGTTAGTAAATCTCACTGTTTGATTTATATTTCTCCATTAATTACGGATATTGAACAGCTTTTCACAGCCTCATTGGTTAACTGTGTCTTTTAGAGAGACTTGCATTCAAACCATTTGTCCAATTTTTAGTGAGTTATTTGAGTTTATGCTGTTTTCTTGTATACTTTCTTTATGTGGGCTGAATACCCAAAACTTATTAAATATACTATTTGAAAATATATGCTTTCAATGTCTGGGTTGTCTTTTTACTTCCTAAAGTGATACAAATCTTAGTTCACTGTGATTGTGCAACATAATGTGTAAGACTACATAATTCGATAACCATAGAATTCGAGCTGGCTCCTGCTACTGGAGCCAGGAAGTTCAGAGTCAAGCACCCACATCTGGTCAGCACCTTCTTACGATGTCCTAACTCAGCAGAAGTCACCTCATGGAGAGAGAGAGAGCAGATACATGCAGTCTCCGGACTCTCTTGTTCTAATAAAGCCACCAATTCCATCTCAAGGCACCATCCTGACCTCATCTAATACTAATTAGTTCCTAAATCTATTAACTCTAGACATTATCAACATACACTGTATATTTGAAAACATAATTTTCACCAAATGAATCTATGAGGGAAACAGTCATGCCATAGTAAGGAAAATGTGTTTGTTTTTGTTGTTTGTCCAACTCATTTACATATTTTTGGTTGCTTATATTTTTTATGTTCCTTGTGTGATGTTAATAATCCATTATCCAGGGGTTGGAGAGTTAGCTCAGTGGTTTAAGCACCTGCTTGGCCAGCGTGAGGTCGTAAGTTCGATCTCCGGTACCCCCCACCCCCCAAAATCCATTATCCAATCCAAAGAAGTAAAAGGTTATCCATGTATTTTTCTGAGCATATTTTTATGTATGTTAAGTTTTAAAAACTTACTAGATTACTTTTGTATGTAGATTTTCAAGCAATTTTGAGATTTTGCATATTTTGTTGCACAAAAATATTTCACATTTTTAGCAGTTCTCACAAAGAAGTGCCAGGGAAAGGTTCAGTCAGTGAGATCACTCATAATACATAAACTGCATCCTTGACTATTTTAATTGCCTGCTATTATATGATTACTGCCTTTGCCAAGTGACAGCCACATTTACTTTATTCCACATCATATCATATTCCCAGGAAATAGAACAAAATATGATTCTGCATGCATTTTTATTTCTCTAAATTTTTGATAACAAAAAATTAATAATCAGTACTAATCTTGTACAATTTTTAAATTGTATATCTAAGACAAATTCAATAGAAATATTCATAGTTGGTATTATTAGATTAAAATAAATACCCTCTTCAGCAGAGCAGGGTGAATGTCTACTATAAGTTCTTGCCTCTTTATTCTTTCAGTTGGTCCAGCTTCTTCCCTATATAAAATTCTTTTTTTTAGCTCTCCTGCTTATATCTACAAACAAAAATTCAACATTTTTATTTTCTTGCTTTGCACAACTTCTTTATTTTGAATTCTTAGGTGGAACTTCAAAAATCCTACATTACGTTTAATAAATTCCATTCAATTTGGAATATGCAAGGAGGTCTAAAGGGTTTTATGCTATGCACTTAGTGCTTAAAGTGTAGAGCACAAAAAGGTATATCCAAACCCAATTTTGAGCCCTACTGAAAGTCTACAAATGGTCTGAAAATTTCTCTTACCTCTACAACAGCAAATGTGGGTTTAATTATGTCATGTATTACTTCATTTTTACCATTATATTCACTTATTCTACTGTTGATGAAACCCACAAGATAAGACTCAAAGTGTAGGTACTGCAAGTATCCTGTGGTTTAGAAAGCAATATGATGATTTACTAAACAATGCAGTGGAAACTGGTGTAGTGGTGCACTCCTGTAATCCCAGAACTTGGGAGGCTGAGGCAGGAGGATCATTAGAATTTAGAGACCAGCCTGGCCTACAAAGTGAGCCCAAGGTCAGCCTGATCTGCATAATGAGATCCTTTCTCAAAAAGACAAAAAAGAAATAATGATAATAATAAATAATAATGGAAATGGCTCTGGAAGAAGACATTATATGTAGGCATTAATAAATATAAATAATTAATACAACAAAAATAATTTGTAGCCTCAATTTTAAAGAATAAAAATACTTAAAATACTTTAAGAAATCTTAGCTAAGAAATCTTAAGATGGGACATAATCTCATTAAACATCTTTGATACTGAAATATACTTTAATTTACCTATAGCCTTGTTTCCTCACTTGTCAATATAAGGTATTTTATATTGTGACAAGTCAATAATTAGGAAAAACTGAAGAAAACCTGCACTCACAGTATTTCTTATAAAATATAGCAAATGGATTTACAGCCCATTTTAATATGGATTAAGCTTTTATTCTGTTCTTATTGTAAAGTACTGTAAGAAAATTGAATTACAAAATTTGAGATTCTTGGAGAATTATTAGTCAAAAGGGCAAGCATAAAAATACCATGCATGTTGAGAGGGGAAAAAGGAGGTAAAAGTTTGTAAGATTTCAGATGCCATTGTAATTTTATGAACTGTAGGTATCAATACAGTTTATTTATATTACATTGTATATTTAGATGATAAAAATTTACACATGTGTATACACATGTATGTACACATATGTATGTTATATATACGTGTGTGATTGTAACTGCACATGTCCCACACATACATGTAGTTCTAGAACTGTAAGAAAATTATATTAAATTTAACCTGAGCAGAGGATATAGTGCAATGGTATAAGCACCTGCCTCACAAGCACAAGGTCCTGAGTTTGAGTCTCAGTACAAAAAAAAAAGCAAATGTAACTTTACTAGATAAGAAAGGCATATAATAATTTCTTTAATTGTTTTTCTGTTTTCTCCTGACAGCCACGTTAGAAACAACCATGCAAATTTATCAATATGTAGATAAGCATATTTAAATTTAAGTAATGAAAATATTTGCATAATTTTATATGTTTATAATTGCGAATACAACTGAGGGTTCACTACACAGGGTGAGAAATAGAAAATAGCATAAGAACTACAAATGCTGTGGAGAGAAGCCACGAGCCAAAGGGATGCAGCCCAGAGGCACCCAGAGGGAGTGCAGGGGACACCAGGTGCCAGAGTGTCCAGTAAAACACTCACTAAAAGAGAAACCGTCCACCCCACAAGGAAGCCACAGCACACGGGAAACTGCAAGTAAGAGCTCGAAACGGTCTTTGACCAACGTCCACGCAAACGACTTCCATTTGCCACAGCAGGAAGCTTCTTCAAAGGTCGAGTCACCAAGACCACGGAATCTTACTAAGCCCAGCAGTGCTGCCTCGGACACAGCACGGACAGGAAGGGTGACGAGCACACGTGCCCATGTCACATGGAACAGGCGGATGTATGAAGCCACTCCCTCCACTGGTTTGCTGACCCGCATCTCAGCAGGGCATCAGGAAGAAGGGCTCGGTGCTCCCATGAGACACAGTACAGGTGAGTGATCTCACAATCCTCAGCACACTCAGCAGGAGGCCAGAGGGGCTTCTAGGAGCAGGAAGGGCTCTGTGGGTGGGAGGGCTGCAGAATCACATATAACCGGCTCCTTCAGACTGCACAGGTTCATGTTACATGAATAGTGTAAACAGGAATCCAAAGGAACCCGTGAGCTATATAGGAAGGTGAGATGGTAATAACTGCTGTGAAAACAATAAGGCAGAGAAGAAAATGTGCACAGATGCAACCTCAAAAACAGTGGTGAGGGACAGAGTTCATTAAAAAAAAAAGAATGGAAATACTCATGTACTCATGAGAAAGGCGTTTCAGGAGCAAGAAATGATGGAAACCTTCCAGATGGCACCAAAGCTAGTATTTCTGGGGGAGGGTTAGGAGGGCCTGTGGCCCAGACAAAATGAGCTGTTATGATCACTGTGTGCATCATACTAGGAAGTCCTAAACTCTTAGGAAGACTCTCAAAAGGCCACAGGTGGATTGAATGAAATTTCAATTTTTAGTTTTTGAGGATTTGTCATACTGATTCCCACCGTGGTTGTAGTACTTTACAGTACCAAGCAAAATGTGAAAGGGTTCCTTTTTTAAATACAGCCTCACCAGCATTTATTATGATTTGAACTTTTTTTGGTTGATAGCCATTCTTTCTTCAGTAAAATTAAATCTCAAGGTGGTTTTAATTTGCATTTCTCTAAAGATCAAATAAATCTCAAAAGTGGCCTGTTGTCATCCGGCATTGCATGGAAGAGAGTTATATATACAACACATAAAATTTATAGTATTATTTATAATAGTCACCCAAGGATTTCAAATTTAAAAAGTGCAGAAAATCTGTTCACACACTAAAGACCTATGAAATCCAGCTGAGGGCCTGGATCCCATGGGCAATGTCCTACATGAGTTCAACTGAAGACCTATTGCCCATGACAGTGCCTGCCACGAGTCCAGCTGGAGACCTAGAGCACACGACAATGTCTCATGCAAGTCTGTTTCACGAATCTTCCCTGGGAAGGCCCAAAGTTCAGCAGTGGGGTGAAGGATCTGTGCCAGTAGGCTGAGGGTTCTGTACTGGGTCCAGGAAGCAACACTAAAAGAAAGAACCAGAGCTCCCCTGAAAAGCACCACAGCCATCCTCAGTGGCAGTGAGGTCCCAAGCTCCTCTGATGATGAGAACAGGTGAGTTCATATCAGGAAGCCAGCATGACAAACTTCTCCTGGAGACTGAGCAGCACACATCTTCCCCTTGGGATCAGGAAGTGACCCTCAAGGCAACAGAAGCTCCCCCAAAGCAAACCGCAGCCATTCTCAGTGACAACAAGGTCCCAAGCTTCAGGATGAGAACCGCCAAGTTCATATCAGGAAAGAAGCTAGACAAGCTCCTCCAGGGGAGCCAATGGTAACAGAGAACCAACAGCCCCACACAACACTAACAACTTCTCCAGGTCGCCTTTTATGTTGGGAACAGTCCTCAGGTGGGCCATCCATGCTCAACACCACACTGACTCAGTTCAGCTGCTGTTACAAGTTGACCACCAGTTATCAGTCCACCACATGGCCTATATGTCTATCAATATATGAATTGAAAAAGAACACCTGATATGTATAGATAATGATATTTTTTGCAATAAAGAAGGAAAAGCTCGAGTCATTTGTAGGAAAAAGAATGTCTCTGTGACATTAAATGCAATAAGCCAGGCACAAAGCTTAAATATTTCATAGATTTTCTTTTATGAGAAACCAAAGTAGAAGTAAATTAAAAAGCAAAATGAAAGATAAATAAAAGGAAACAGGGAGGTAAAACTTTTATAAATGAGAAGGTGACCCAGAGATGGAGGCATGTAGCAGATGTATCACGTGCTGCTACTATGCATGAATAAAAAGAAAAAATTAGAAGCCAAAGCCATGCTGAAAGATAAAGAAAAGATAAGTACACATGTGTAAGGAGGCATCATTTTCAGTCAGTGGGCCCCCAACAAGTTTTCTGTTTTTGTTGCTTGAGGGCTGAGTAGAGTTTATGTAGAAAAGATGCAGTCTATTGTTTGAAGGTACCACTCTGCTAAACAGTGGATATGAGCACCTACTATTAAAATCCAAGCATCAGGGCCTGGGCGTTTAGCTCAGAGGCTCAAGTGTCTGCCTGATAGGCATGAGGTTGTGAATTTGGTCTCCAGTACTGCTTCACCACCACCCGCCCCCCCATCCAAGCATTAACCATATTCCCTCGACTCCAAGAAATTGCATCAATAATTGTAAAATTGAAGTGATGTTTCCTTAAGCAAGGATGGTAGCAATGTTCTTGAATTTCACTCAAAATGTATTCCATATTTAAAATCACCTTAGGCTTGTGGAATGGATATAAAATATTAGATATACTTTGAAATTATAATGTTGAGAAAAATAAACCAGACATATAAGCTTAAATATTTCATAGTTTCTCTCATATGAGAAATCAAAGTATAAGTAATTTGAAAAGAAAAATAAAAGATAACAGGAAAGAGGAGAGAGATCTTTTGCTAGTAGAAAGAAAATCAAGAGGTAGAGAGAGAAGGGAGGGAAGAGAGGGAAAGGAAACAGAAAGGAATTAAGATGCTTTGTGTACGTGCAACAAGTCCGCCTGATGACTGTACTCATATGTATTGTATTAGTCTAACATTTTTAAAAATGAGAATGATTTAGACTTTCCTTGACTATCAAAGCATGATAGTTAATTATGTGAAATTAAAATTTATATTACAAGAACTTACCAAAGATTTATCTTGTAAAAATAAAGTAAAACACATATAAAACACCTCAAACACATTATAATGTCCTACTATTATTATTTCGCCATCAATTTGTTAATATTAAAGATAATTGTTCTTATTTTCCATAGTATGTTAGATTCTTTTTTAAAAAAATTCTTAATTATATTACATATAACTTTGGCATGGCACCATGGGTCAGTGTACCATATTTTAAATTATTTCTAGCATCTTTCATAAAATATAATGTTCACTAATATAGCATGGAAACTAAAGGTTAAGTGCAAATAATCTAAATATGTCTCATTGTCCATCTGTTATAACACACTTTAAACACGTAAATGCTTCCTGGGCTATATGACAAAGAAGATAGGCATTCTTCATTTAGTTAGAAATTTAGGTTTTTTCAATTTAAATATTGTTTACATGTTTTACATCCTTTGGACTATCTTTCCAACAAAAACAACATACAAATTTTTACTATTTAGAAATTCTCTAAAATATAGAAACTTATAAATGAAATCAAGTCAAAATCATTTCTGACAAAAACAGAGAACTGAAAGAATCCATAATATAAGAAATGGAATCAGATACTAGCAAAGTGAGAAATGAGGCAAAAAAGGAAACACAAAAAATTGACATTATTAAGAAAGTAGAGTAAAATAAAACATTCTAAATTAATTTGCATAAATTAATAGAACATTTTTGAATTGATGAAATATTGTAAAATAAACTCCTAAAAATTAACTTTATTGTAATAGCACATAAGAGAAATAGTTGGTTACAATTTTATCACAAACCTAAATTTCAAAAATTAATTTACATTACTTGTATTAAAAATTTATTTATTAACTGTTAGGTTTAAACAACAGTTAAACAATTAGAAAATTATACAATTTTTCTCTTTTCTGTAATATTTTGAAATATTTTCCAATTAGTATTCAACTTTTACACATGATCTTATGACTTAAATCTATTAAAAAAATTTACTTTAGTCTTATCCAAAGTTGGGAACTGCATTTTTTATTGATTTTTATCTCTGGGCTAATACTCTACTTACCTGATTATAGGAATTAACAAAACACCCACATTTTGCATGAAAATATATAAAAAGAATATCACCTTTCTAATGAAAATGGCCACCATTGATGCAGGACAGTCATCTTGTGTTCAAATGGTCCAGGAATGATTACATATCTTTTTCAATGGAGAAATACAATCTTAAAATTTTAATGACTCATCAAGAGTTGTACATCTAAAAGCAAAGCACATCTAAACTCTAAATTCCAGAATATCTGATTCCAAAAAGAGTGCCCCAGCCACGTTGCTGCAGTTCATCATACTATAAATGCAATGATTTCTGAGACTGTAACCACTGTCCAAATGTATGCCTTTTCACAGTAAGACACCTTACAATTGGAGCATGGATGGGCTGCTTCCTGACATAGTATTTTGGTATTCTCAATACCTGTTGTCCTTCAGACACATGCTGTAGACCACAGATTATCATATTCATGATTTTCAAATAGAGTAGAAATTTCTAAAAAAAAAGTCTTGAAAATTTCAGAGATCAGCATTCTTTAAGTAAACAGCAGCTCCACAGGAATATAAACAAAAGAGTCAATTGTTTTTACAGACAGGCCTAAGAACTAAATAGAAAAGGAAAGGGCAGTGTGGCACTAACATCACAGTTATTTTAATTGGCTGCAGCTCTGTCTCCTCTGCAGCCTCTAATGACTGCATTTTTCACCTCCTTGTTTCTGAGACTGTAGATGAGAGGATTCAGCATGGGGATCACAATCGTGTAAAACACAGAAGCCACCTGGTCCTTTCCCAAGGAGTAGGACTGTTTGGGTTTTAAATAGGTAAAGATCATAGTGCTGTAAAAGATGGTGACCCCCAGGAGATGGGAGGCACAGGTGGAGAAGGCTTTTTTCTTTCCTGCAGTGGAATTAATCTTTAGGATAGTGGAGAGAATGGACACATAGGATCCAGTTATGGTGATGAGGGACAGCATTAGGGTAGAGCCAGCAACAATGAATAACGTGATCTCAAAGTCATGAGTATCACTACAGACAGGGCTAAAATTGCTGGAGTGTCACAGAAAAAGTGATGGATGACATGAGAGTTGCAGAGATTCAGTCTGCTCAAGCAAAGCACATTGATAGAGGAATCCATAAATCCAATCTTGTAAGACCCAGCAAGCAGAACATGGCACAGTCTTGTGGACATAATGACTGAATAGAGAAGAGGACTGCAGATAGCTACATAGCAATCATAAGCCATGGAGGAGAGTAGAAAGCATTCAGTGCCCCCAAGGAGAACAAAAAGGTATAGATGAGTGAAGCAGCCCAGGACTGAGATGCTCTTGTCAGAAGTCAGTAAGTTCTGTAAGGTCTTAGGGGTGATGACACCAGAGTAGCTGAGGTCGAGGAATGACAGGTGAGTGAGGAAGAAGTACATGGGGGTGTGAAGCTGGGGATCCAGGCAAATGATCAGTATCATCCCTGCATTCCCCAGCACAGTGACCAGGTAAATGAGGAGGAAGAGCAGGAAGAGGACCAGCTGTGTCTCTTCAGAATCTGCCAGCCCCAGGAGGAAGAAGTCTGATACATTGGTGGAGTTCCATCTGCCCATGGTGTATTGTTTAAACTATTGAGAAATCAAAGTTACTTATCCAAAATGAGGAATGATTTCTCAATCATTGTATGAGTGACTTGATATTTTTATAGTTAGTTTACTATTTGTGAAAATTTCCCTAATGGGGCTTAAAATAGTCACTTGCCATGTGTAGAAAAGATCATAAATTGACATTGGCATACAATGCAAGATAACATGTTCTAGAATTAGAATGGACCTGATGCTATTCTTCAGGCTTTCCTTTATTAACACATTTAATTCCCATGAAAATCTTACACCATAGTTTCTGTAATCTATATACTGTAGATAGGAATCTACTGTGAGAACAATTGCATTTTAACACTGCTTGACTCTATTTATATGTATAATTGTTTCAGCAAACCTAAGAAATGTTATATAGTAAAAGATGATAGAAACAATTTTAAGGTATAATTTACTATTCTTTTGAAACCAATACATTTCATACCATTTAAAATTATAAGGTTGTTTTTGCAGACTTAATAAAGTACATTAGGATTATAGATAAACTAAAACTATTAAATATTAGAACATATGATATTTTTCTAATGAGGTTATTTAAAACCACTTACCAAAAATTGTAATTTCAAAATATGTACATCGCTTTATATACTGATTCTATCAACTCTACAACTTTTTGTTTCTATAAGTCCTGGCATTTTTAGGGTAAGGTCCATATGCTACATATATGCATATTTTTCTGCAAAAGTCCCAATTTTGATTTACCAGCTCTAAAATAATCTGGGTTTAAGAATAATACTTACTGTGATCCAAAGCTAAGGAAAATGATTTCCAGTATTATCTTTGTAGCAAATAGATAACCCTCACATTTTTATCAGGTAAAAATATGAAATACCTATAAAAGTCTGAAAATTTCTGTCATAGAGATTTGTTTTCCTTATGGTAGATGACTTCACATTTTTGTGTATTCTTTTTTATTCTGATATACATCAATCTTAGAAGTTTGTACTGGACTTAATCAAATTGCCACTTCCCAGTTAATCGCCAAAGAATCTGAGAGACTGTGAATATAGGCAGAAAGGTGTGTGTCTTGCTTCCCACCTGATAGTTCCATGGTTCCTCATGCAATGGGTGTGGAGGATTGACAACCTCTGGGCATCGTTGGGGAGCAGTTACTAGAAGCTCATTTGGCATGCTTCCAAGTGTAAAAGTTCTAGCGCTAAATGGTAAAGGCTTTGCTTATTCCCCTACCCAGGTTCCACAATGAAAAAGTGAGTATCGGTATTCTTTGTGATGCTTTAATGTTTAATAAAAATAAAAGCATTCAGAAGAACACTTGAGAATGAACAGAAATGCTTTGAGAAAACATTTTAGAAATGTGATTTTTAACAAATTATTTTATAAAACACTATCTATGCACAAATCTCTGAACATCAAAGAAATATACAAATGAGACAGAATCCATTACCTTAAAGAATACATCACTGTATTTTAGTCACAAGCCATAATGATATATTTGTAGATACTGTTACAATTAAAAATATTAATAAGCAAAAGAACTTATAATCTTTTAGGATGGACATTTTACAAATAACATTATTTTCTTTGTAAATGTCTCACCAACATAATCTTTGTTGTGTCTTTCAATATATAGTCTATATATCATAGTCTCACTCTATTTACTAATCAATGATTTATAAACAGTAATGCAGTACTCAGTGGTAATTTTTTTCTAATGATTATTTTTTTAAAATTTCTAAGGAAATTTCATTACACATTAGATACACTACTGGAAAATAATTCACAAACACTGAATTTCTTCCTTTACTACAAATCACTTAACAATGGCTTTCTGATTTGAAAATCAGAGAATCTCCATTGATTTGCAAAATACATGAAAAAATTTCCTTACACCTTAGTTTTCATTTATTCACCTGTAACATTTCAAATACACACTTACATGGGGTACACACACTGACACACATTCCTAATTTTTTTTTCAAATCTTTTGGTTCAGAGAGACACACTCTACTTGTTTGTAAAATATGGTCTACTGTTTGTGGTAGAGTCTACTCAATAAATAGATCACATTTCAAGATACAAATGTTTCTTGATATATGATGAGTTATGTCCTGATAAACTCCATGCAGAATGAAAACTTGTAAATGAAAAGTGTGTTAAATGCCTTGAACTTGACAATTATCATTGTTTAGCTTTGCTGTCCTTAAAGCTATTCAGGACACCAAATTTAGCACAGATTTACCTAACACAAGGACATTGTCTATTATTCTGGAAACATGCTGCCCACTTTCTGGCAGCACTGCACACTGAGGTATCTGTTGGTTCCCCTCATGCTCTGGAACTGCCTGGAAGCCACACTCCCCTACCTCACACATGAGAGATGATCAGTATGTACAAGGCCAGTGTGAGCAGAGATCAGTATTCAAATTCTGAAGTAGGTTTTCTAATGATTGTGCATCAGTTTTACTCAATGAGAGAGTAAAACAAAAACCTACATGTCAAAGCATTGTCAGTCTAGAACTATCATCAAAAATCATGGTAAGAAATGTAAGGTGTGAACAAAGGACTCCACAATATAGGGGGGTTTCTCTGTCCTCTCTCTTGTCTGTTCTCTCTGTTTGTCCTGAAATCACATATATTTATAGTCAAGTACTTTGCACTCTCTGCTACCATTTGGGGTTGTTAGTAAAAGTCAAATGCACTCTTCCTTCATCTATCATTTCTCTCCTCTAAAATTTTCTGATAGCTGAGAACACAGTGTTAGGCCATATCAAGGGGAGTCTAGCGATTTTTAAATTTGCTGATGTGCATGCATGCATGTCGAGGCCCAGGTGTATCTTTTGTTTTTTCCTTTCTATTTTGTGTGAAAAAATGGATGTGCTCAAATTACCTCCCAACTGCATGACAGATAAGCAAATTAATAATAAAATACACAAATTTAATAACACATCAAGTTACATAGTAACTGCCCCTCTCCCAAGACTTCAAGGCTCTGAGTACTCATGAGTCCCTGTTAAAGGTGCTCTACACTTTTCCTTATGGTTGGGGTAATTAACCATCCCAGTTTCTTTCAAGCATAGCATGCAAAATGTCACAGAGACAGTTTTCTGTGTATGGTTCTCAGGAGAGCACTTTTCATGTCTTTGTTCCTCAGGCTGTAGAGGATAGGATTAGGCATTTGGATGACAGTGGTGCAGAACAGAGGCCACCTGTGCCTGAGTCAGGGATGAAGTGTTGTCTGGCTGCAGGTACATGAAGATGAGGGACCTGTAGAAGATAGTCACACCTGTAAGGTGGGACACACAGGTGGAACAGGCCTTCTGCCTACCTTCTGCAGACTGGATCCTCAGGATGGCTGAGCTGATGGCCATGTATGTAACCACAATGATGAGGAGAGAACTCAAGAGAGTGAACCCAGTGTAGCACAGAGCCAGGAGGGCCATGGTGTCATAGAAAAAGTGATTGATGCTGGAGAAACAGAAGGCCAGACTGCTTATCACACACATGGAGACCAGGGAATTTGTGAAGCCTATTGAGTAGAGCATCACTCCCCAACAGCTGCATGCTTTCCTGGACATAAGCACTGAATAAAGTAAAGGATAGCAGATGGCTATATAGCAATCGTAGGCCATGGAGCCCAGCAGAAAACACTCACTGCACACTAAGCCAACAAAAAAGTACACCGGAACAAAGCAGCCCACGAAAGAGATGTATTTCTGCTTGGACAGCAAATTTCCCAGGGCTTTGGGGGTTACCATAGAAGAATAAAAGATATCAATGAAGGCTAAATTACTAAGGAAAAAGTACATGGGTGTGGGAAGCTGAGATTCAGTTCTGATTAGCATGAGTAGTCCCAGGTTCCCCAAAACAGTGAAGAGATAAATGAAGAGAAATAGCAGGAACAGGCTGACCCACAGTTCAGGGTGGTTTGCAAATCCAGATAGACCAAAGGGTATCACCTCTGTGGAATTCTTCCTGGCCATTTCTGGTAAAACTCAGGGATTTATACTAAACTGATAAAGGACAAAAGAAAGTTACAGAAAGACTCCAATCCAAAGACTGAATGATCAGAGTCCATTTAGACTCCTATAACAACAACATAATTGATGGACAGTAAATATTTAGTGACTGTAAATTGATAATTTATACTTATTTTTAGTTTACACAGACCTTGTAGGTACTAATAAAATTCATGGTTGCATAGAACTGGTGGTATTGCTGTCTGGAAGGATCTGAAAAGATTCCTACAGGGATGTGCTGCTGAGTCAGTCTATCTATCACTGGCCCTCAAATCATAGAATGAATACATTATTTAGAATGATTCATTATATCATACTCTTCAAAATTGTAAGGGTTTTCTAGGAAAAAAAGTTATGATTTGTGAATTTAATGATGCTTTTTGTTTCATAGTTCTGTTTTCTAAATCTGAAGCATAGTTTCCTGGTGTATTTTTGCAGCTTAGTAGGAACTTAGATGGACACAATCTTTTATAGTCAATAAAGCTTGAAAAAATTTCTAAAAAGAAAAGTAGAAAGTTTAATTTTGGTAAGGTTCGGTAGTACACACCTGTAACCCCAGCACTAGGGAAGCTGAGGCAAGAGAATCACTGAGAGTTCAAGGCTGTCTTGAACTATAGAGTGAGAAAGTGTCTCAAACAAACAAATAAATAAACAAATGAAAAAAGCACACTAAAACAGTTTACTTCCTCAAATTAAAGGTTGACCTCACATTACATATTAATGTAAACATATTTACACTTATTTTTTTCTTTCACTTACTCTTTCTCTCTGTTGGTGATCTAAAACAAACTGTTTCTTGAACTTTGTTTTTAAACTTGATTTTTTTCCATTGTAAATCACATATAACATCGTGTAAGAATTTCTTCATTAAAAAATAATTGCTTCATTGCTAAACAGTGGTTTCCAAGTCATTAATAATTAAAAGTTTGCTAAAATGTTAAAACAGAATTGAATTGTATAGATTTCAATGATGCTAGAGAAATTAGTTTTGTAAACACACTGACTCCCCAAGTCAAATGTACACATCCCATATGTAAAAATGTACATAGAAAACAAAAGCAGAGGGAAAAATATATGTGATAAATACAGAAACCTGAAACAGGCATTCATAGATAAATATTTGCCTTAAGCATTTACCATAGTAACCAAAAGGGACTTGAACACTACTAACTGCAATTATTTGAAATGTCTCATTCCTCCAAGTGTTCCTATTCATTCACTAATTGAACAAGTATTTATTCAACATAAACACATTGTCTTTTGTGTTGCTATATTTTTCTTAAGGGTGACTGAAAGATGTAGTCAAGTGAAAAAGGAAAATAATTCAATGTGAGAAACATACACACACACACACACACACAGTCACACACATACTTTAGGAAAAATAAGAAGGTGCCTGGTTTAGGTTTACCTAATCTGAATGTGGGATTCAGATTTTCACAGCAAATCCTCTTCTCTTGCAGCTCTCTTCTGCCTATTTTGGATCTATTATTTTTCCCACATCATTAGTCCTGGATCTCAGGCAGTGCCAGCCCAGTGGCTTGACCTGTTACCGCTGGTTCTGCACCAGCTGTTGCTTAGCCCAGAGCTCTCTTTCTTCCATGTGAATGCCCACATGCATTATAAAGCTAATACAATTGCTTATGGTTTTAATGAAAGTGATGGGTGTTGTAGAGATTAGACCTAAATTAAATAGATTATTGCTAAGCCTCCTAGGTAATTAAAATCATTTTTATTAGCTTGATCTTGGCATAATACTCAGGATTAGGTTTATTTTTTATACATTTCTAAAGCAACACCACAATAAACAATTTTCTTCTGCAATCTGGTTTGTCATGCAGACATCTTATACTCATATCTCTTCCTTGAACTCTTAGACTCTCCTCATAATGACAATAATAAATTAGCATCTTTGATTTCTTGAGGTTTACATTGCAATTGCATCCCAAGGTGCATTTGTTTATTGCATGGAAAATGTTTTGAAAGGAAACGTTTAGAGATGTAGTCTTCTATTTTGTGATAGTTTTGAAACCATGTTTATTCTGAGTTTGTTTATAGATATGTATTTCTGAAACACTAAAGCATTATAAAATACATAAGACACAAGAGGCTGGAGCATCTCAGAAGGTTCTCCTCTGCCTAAACTTCCAAGTGCCCTCAAGAGAGAAAGGAGCTTTCTATGCACTGATTGAATGTTCTTAATATATTTCAGAATTACCTTAGTACCAAAGTTAATAAATCAGGAATTCATTAATTTCTGATAGCTCATACACAAAATTATAGGCTGAGAATGTGAACGGTACTTAAAGAAATCATTTAAAAATGCAAAATAATAATCAAGCTTGGAATAATGCCCATGAGATACTCAGTACTTCTCAAAATTGAATTTATTCCCTCATTCCCTGTTTCCTTTGTTTATTTTATATTTTATGTTTGCTAATTTTATAGCAGCTTCCTGAGCCACAACATTATAATCATTTAAGTTCATTAGGAATTCAGATTGGCTCTTATAAGTGGAATTTTCAACATGCCCCAGAGTAGAGATGATATTTTCAATACCACTAAGTTGGAAAGCTTTATTACATGTGCCTAATTGTTTCTTCCTTGGTGATTTTTACATTCACTTGTATCGCTTGCCTTTTGTCTTTTACACTTTTGGTACATGTTTGCAGTACATAATGATTATACTCCTCACCGGGAGTTGGTACATGTACAAAGTAAAGCTTATTTTTTATAATTTCTCTCCATCTCTTGGTCCCCTTTTCTTTTGCAAAGGATAAATCTTCCTGTTTCCTGTTAGCTATCTTACATTTTAAAAATTAGTATTGCAACACTGAAACAAGGCAGTTTTTATTCCGAGGGAAAAAATTACCTCTAATTCCACTTGTCATGTTAGGGATTTTTTTAAATGAGTAAATTCTGTTTACAGTTGTCATTGAGCATTCATTGTTAATAAACATTAAGAAAAGAGCAAAGTATATTTGTCTTCTGTATCATGCATCTTGACAAAATAAAACTTTGGAAAGTTTGGGTTGGATTTTCAAAATCTCAGATTTTCGGTTGTTCTCTTTTGGTCCGTCCAACGTGCACTGACGGAACGGTCATTTCCAGCTGGGATGCTGCGCCTGGGGAGGGACCACAGCGATGAAAACGAGGCCACCTCCACTTTCAGGCTGCTGGAAACTGTGTCACAGCTCCAGCTGTTCCTGTCTGTGTCACCCAATGTATTTGGTGACCCAGTACATACAGTGAACAATGGTATTCCCTCATCACGGGACTCTGGCTGACCACCCCGTAGATAGACTCGCTTTGTGTGACTGCGTGCTCAAAGGGGTGCGGGTTCTCCCCACCATTGAATCAAATCTCCATCAAGTGTTTTGAGCTCTTATGTATAATCCTTTTGGTCTTACATGGTTTCTTTATTTGCTGAAATCTACTTCTCTAATTCTAACATCTTAGAAGTCATAATACAATTATTAACTTGAAGAAATTTACATTGCTGTATTAATAATGAATAAAGAACAAACTTGGCTCAACTGCAACAGATTTCCTACTGAAGTCATCGCTCCCTTTTCAGGACCCAATCCAGCAGCCCACAGTGCAATGCAGTTCTCCTCTCCATAGCCACCCAGGACCATGACTCTTCAGTCTTGCTTCTTTGCCTTTCCTGACTGTGACAGCTGCTTAGCATTATGGTCAAATACTTTTTATAATGTGTTTCAACTGCAGTTTGTTGGATGTTTTGTCAAAATTACATTGAAGTTATTCATGATTTGCAAGTGTTGCAGAGAGGTGATGTAATTTTCTTTCATCTTATCTCAATGTATGACAATGTATTGAATTAGAACACATAAATGAATGGCTATGATGCATTACCACTATAAAATTATGATTCCCTTATTTATAATCAAACAATTTATGTGAGAGTAATGTAAATAAGTTCTCTAAATAAACCTTTACAACATTTTGCCATTCAATATACATGTTTTAAAAGCAATGAAAACAACATTTTGATGAGAAATATCTGTTCCCCTTAATCTTTTTAAAAATTTTTTATTTAAAGAGAAAAAAAGAAAAAGGGTAGAAATATTACAGAATTTCAAAAAAAAAGATAATCAGTAAGAAATCACTAGTTGAAAAATTACATATTGTCCTTTTTAGAAATAGTTGTTCCAATTACAAAATTAAAGCATACAAAGTGGACATCATCATCAGTGAGAATGCAAACAGATCTGTTCAACAATCCAACAAAATCTTAGAAATATGGTTCACAATCCTACACACTTAAATATACATGCAGTTATATCTTTTATAGCATTTCCTATTTCCCCTTTTTTACAATAGCAATGACATTTTTAAAAATTTTATTTAAAGAGAAAAAAAGCAAACAGAAAAAGGACAGCAACAATACAGAATTCTAAAAGAAAAAAAGAGAAAAAAACACTAAGAAATCACTAGCTGATAAATTACATATTGTCACTTTGATGTAGCTGTTCAGGTTACAAAGTTAAAGGATACATAGTAGACATTGAAACAGTGAGACTGCAAAGAGTTCTGCTCCAACAAAGATCCAACAAAGATTCAACAACATGGTCATCCATTTTACACACTAAAACATACATGCAGTTATATCCCTTAGAGCACTTTCTTTTCCTCTCTTTTTTTACAATAGCAATTACACATTTTTACAGCTGAGTAATATTCCATTGTGTAAAAATACCACATCTTTTTCATCCACTGTGCAGTTGATGAGCATCTTGGTTGTTTCCAAGGTTTAGCTATTACAAATTGTGTAGCTATGAACATGGGTGCACGTATATCTCTGTGATACGACCTTTTCAGTTCTTCTAGGAAAACACCCAGGAGGGGAATAGCTGGATTGAATGGGGCTTCCAATCCTAGTCTTCTGAGAATTCTCCATATGGATTTCCACAGTGGTTGCACCAGTCTAAACACCCACCAAGAGTGGAGCAGTGTTCCTTTTTCCCTGCAGCCTTGCCAACATTTATTATCAGTTGATTTCTTGATGGCAGCTATTCTTTCTGGAGTGAGATGAAATCTCAATGCTGTTTTAATTTGCATTTCTCAAATGACCAGTGATGGTGAACATTTCTTCATGTATTTATTTGCCATTTGTATATCTTCATCTGAGAACCATGTGCTCATCTCAGATGACCAGTTTTGGAGAGGGTCTTTAAATTTGGGAAGCTTGATGTTTTTCAATTATTTATATGTTCTGGATATAAGTCCTTTGTCTGAGGGGTTGCTGGCTAAAACTCTTTCCCACTCTGTTGGTTTTCTTTTCACTCTGTTAGTGATTTCTTTTGAAGTGCAAAAACTTTTCAATAATATGAGATCCCAGTTGTTGATTCTTTGAAGTGTTTCCCATGGAGTTTGTGCTTTGTTCATGAATTTTCTGCCTACATTTATGGCTTTAAGACTTCTACCTACCTTGTCTTCCAGTAGATTTAGTGTTTCTGTTTTAAAATTTAGGTCTTTGATCCATTTAGACTTTAGTTTTGTGCATGGTGATAGGCATGGATCTAGTTTCAGTCTTAGGCATGTGGAGAAACAAATTTTCCAACACCATTTATTAAAAAGGCTATCCTTCCAGTGGACATATTTAGCCCCTTTGTCAAATATCAGGTGTCTGAGTGTCTTTGTAGTTGTGCTTGCATCTTCTAATCTGTTCCATTGATCCTCTGGTCTATTTCTTTGCCAGTACCAAGCTGATTTTAGCATTGTGGCTTTATAGTACTGTTTCAAGTCAGGAATTGAGATGCCTCCTGCCTTGCTTTTGTTGCCCAGAATTGCCTTTGCTATTCTAGGTTTCTTCTGTTTCCAAATGAATTTTAGGAGTGTTTTCTCTAGATCTGTGAGGTATATCAATGGTAGTTTGATTGCAATTGTGTTAAATCTGTGTAACAGTTTTGGGAGTATGGCCATTTTCACAATGTTGGTTTCCTCCTAGCCAAGAGCAAGGAATATACTTCCATTTTCTAATATCTTCTTCAATCTTCTTTTTCAGTGTAGTATAATTTTCAGCATATAGGTCTTTTACATTTTTAGTTAGGTTGATTCCTAAGTACTTCATTTTTTTAGATGTTATTGTAAAGGCAGATATTTCTATCATTTCTCTCTCAGTGAGTTTATTGTTTGTGTATAGGAATTCAAT